>CM043699.1:27363137-27590637 GCA_023935145.1 Bretschneidera sinensis
GATGGTTCAGGTGCAGGTTCAGTTATACTAACAATATCATGAATATTAGAGTCAACAAGAATGGGATCAGGTAATACATCTAACGAGTCCTCTAGAGAAGATTGGGTCAGTGGATTTGTAGACATAGGAGACAATGTACTATCATGGACTTCATCTTCACACCATTCAACTGAGCACTCGATGGGGAATGTATCAGTTGTCTCGGCTTCAATACTAGATGGCCTATCATGGACTTGATCTTCACACTCTTCAACTGAGCACTCGATGGGGGATGTATCGGCTGTCTCGGCTTCAATACTAGATGGCCTCATTATCTCTCTAGACTCCGCTTGAAGTGAGGAATCAGTGATCCCCGTTGGATAGAAATGCATTTTTTCATGGAATATGACATCCATGTTCTTAGTAGGGGGATGGTAACACCGATACCCTTTCTGAGTTGAGCCATACCCCACAAACAGACACTTCAAGGCACACGGTTCCAGCTTGGTGCGTTGATTTGTATGTAAGTGAACATATACTACACATCCGAAGACATGGGGTGCCAGATGAACAACTGAGGGAAGCGTACAATGGTCAGATAATACATCCAAAGGTCTTCTGAACCCAAGAACACTTGATGGTGTACGATTAATCAGGTAAACAGTGGAACTCAAAGCTTCACCCCATAGGTGAGATGGAACATGACCACCAAGTAATAGAGATCGAGTGACCTCCAAAAGGTGCCTGTTTTTTCGTTCAACAACCCCATTTTATTGAAGAGACTGAGAGCAAGATGTTTGATGGATAGTACCAACTGAATGCAGAAAATCAATCAATTCATTCTTGAAATATTCACCCCCATTATCATAATGAATAATCTTGATAGAGATGCCAAATTGTGTGAGCATCATTTGATGGAAAAGACGATACATAGCACATACATCACTCTTGAGTCTCAGTAAATAAACCCATGTCATCCTGGTAGAATCATCAACGAATGTAATGAACCACTTCATTCCATTATGTGTAGAAAGTGGGGTAGGACCCCAGACATCCGAATAAACTAAGGCAAAAGGTGCATCAGTTTTATCATCATGTGAATAAAAAAACAGAACGATGGCTTTTCACCATTACACAAGTTTCATAAACAAAGTCTGAAAGATTACAACCAGTAAACAAGGACGGAAATAATCTCCAAAGATAACTAAATGAGAGGTGTCCCAGTTGTGTATGCCATAACCAAATCTCTTCCTTCTGTTTAAGCATGTTGTCGCCCATAACATGAACTAATGCTTCATCATCGGATTGTTGTAACCCATCTTCCAGATAGTACAAGTCTCCATGCCGTTTACCACTGCCAATCCTCTCCTTGGTATGGATGTTCTGAAAAATACAGTAAGTGGGAAAAAACATGTTAACACAATTATGAGACTTGGTTAATTGACTAACAGAAATAAGGTTACAATTTAGGGATGGGACAAATAAAACATTATTGATAGATAAAGATGGGGACAAGGGTACAGTGCTGATACCGACAACGGGGAAGACACACCATTGGCATTAGTAATGACTGATTTTGGACAGCTAGAGGATAAATGGCTAAACCTTTTTTTTTATCATAAGTCATATGGTCAGTAGCACGTATGTCAATTATCCAAGCATTATGTCCAGTAAAAAACAGAAGAGTAATATCTTCTATTTACACGAGATTGAGGCTGACTGTTTTCAACAATATCTTCTTGGAATGGAAATACATAAAGTATATTTAGAACAAATGAATTCCACAAATTATGAAATTCACTTGTAATTTCATGCATTGTTATGTCTAAAAGAAAATAAATAATTGAATTCATTATAAACTACATAAATTTATTGTAATCGAAGAATTTACAAATAAATTTAATAAAGTAAAAAAATAAAGAATTATGTTGTATCTCTCTAAAAGAGTAGAATTGTCTCAATCAAGTAGCAAATTCAAAAAATTTCAGCTTAATAGCCAATATACCAATAAAAAGGGCAAAAAAAATGAATTGTCTCATCCGTGTAGACTTTTAAATTTCTAGCTTAATAACCAACATAATATGACAACCAAAGATAACTGAAGTTGGAGAAGAAATGTTTACCAGAATAAGAACCATTTTGTTCTATTTGAACGCTTAAAAGTCAAACATAAAAATTTGTTTTAATTTTTTAAATGATTTAAAAAAACAAATTTTAACGTTCATTTGGTTTCAAATTTCAAACAGAGTATAAGTATGGACATAGAATTATACATAAGTTATGGACAAGGACATAGACATACTCACAGAGACAGAGATAGAGACACTACAAGATAAAAGGTCAATGATGGCGCTATTTTTTGTTGCATATTTCAGCACTTTAAAGTGCCGCAATATGTATTACTACCGCTTATTGCAAGTGTCAGATAAAACACCAGTATGTGTGGTGTCGAAGCGCAAATACTGGCACTTAAAGAAAGCGCCGCAATATGCATATTTTTTGGCGCTTCTAAGCGTCGGTATATTTCGGCGCTTCTAAGCGCCACAATATACGACGCTTATAAGCGCTGTTATATACCGACCCTTTTAAGCGCCAAAATATACCGGCGCTTAAAAGCACCACTATATTGCGGACATATTACGGCACTTTTAAGCGTCGCTAAAAGTGCTTTTAATTGTATTTTTACATTATTTTGAATTAAATACTTTTAAGCGCCGCTAAAAGTAGTTTTAATTGTATTTTTACATTATCTTAGATTAAATATCAACACCAAAACCCTTCAATAAATAAAATGTACCATCAAATCCATAAAATTTCAAATGTTCTTCAATATATAAAATGGACCATCAAATATCCATAAAAATTCCTTTACTTAATACAAAAGTCATCTCATTTACACAAAAAAACATAGTTAACATATAAAATTCATACAAAACAAAGTAATGGAATGTAGTCTAGAAAATTATTTTACCATCATACTTGAAATCAATTATGAGGTCCTCTATTAACCAATTGCTGTAGTAGTAAAGACTTCAACTCATCAACTTAGGATTGCATATTGCTCATTTGATCATCATGCCTCGCTGTTATTTCTTGAATCTGATGCGCATGTTGTTGATTGTTTTCTTCTATTTGTGCTCTCAAACTATTTATCTCTTCAGCATAAGCACCATTGTATCCTAGATCATTCCTAATTTGAACTGAAAGTCCATACACGGCAAAGGGTGTAACTCCAAGCCCGTGACCTCGAACACGATCAGAACTCTCTTCACCCATAAGCTCGGTGAAGACTTCATTTTGTATTGCTAAATTATTGCTAGCATCAGAGGATCCTGAAGCTACAACAAGTTCGGCAACACGAGCTTCAGCTGTCACCTACAATTACGAAGCAACAAAAATTAAACTCCCCCGAAGATTGAGTAGCTAATTGTAGTGAAATTTACATAAAACAAAAGTTGCTTATCAGATTTTATAGAAAAATGGGCAGAATTTCCCCTATTTTTCTATAAAACCTCTTGCAAAAGAAAAACAAAAATACAATCTAAACAAAGTGGTCAATTCACAACTTAACAAGGAAACAACAAAAAAGAAACAGAGGATAAAACAAATTCATCTAAGAGAAAAGATAATCTCTAACTTTCACAAAGATCTCTGTAACCATGGCCAGAATAATTCTTTTTAAAAAAAATCGACAAAATAAACCCTGTTTTTAAGACATTTTGCAAATCTAAATAACTTTTATAATATAAAATCAACTCAGTAATATCCAATTCAAAGAAAACTGATCCAAAAATGGAAAGAAACTGGGAAACTTTCAAATGAACCAATGATAAGAACTTAGCCTCTGAGTTGCTATATAAAATAAACTTCACAGTTAAAAACAAGTAATTTGGTATCATATTCCAAAAAATATTAATTGATCTCAAGATTTTTACCACATATTTTACATGTTACTCGACCAGCTTGATCATGGAAAGAGGTATTAAACTATTAACTATAGCCATATTTATAGCATTATTAACTAACAAGAAGAACAAATTCCAAGGGACCACAGTTATAGCATTACAAACCCCTACTGCAAGAAAACAGCTTCCATTTCAACCATACACAGCATAAGATCTAGCTTATGTACTCATATAACTGCTAAGATTAATGATAATCTTCACCTCAATGAAGTTTCTTACAAACTCTAAAAGGACTTCCCTTGCATATGCTGAGCTTATAATTCTTAGTGTAAAATGAAATGCTAGATAAAAAATTGTATTATCTTGTTATTGACAAGCAAAATATATATAATGTGTTCCTTCATGTTTATCTACAATTTTGTTGCAGTTCACTGGACTTTGAATGTAAATAGTGTTAATTGACACTAGTTTCTAGGGTTGGATTTGTTGGGGCTTAAAGCACACTGATCAGATTTTTTTGGTGGGACATGACAAAGGTGTTGGTGCAAATTTTGAAATCTGATGCATGAAATCTAACTATTGCTGCTAATGGACCTCACAATCTTCTGGTGAAAGACTTCCATTCTCTCTCGAAAAACTACAAGACTCTCGCAATCTTGTGCTAAAAGAGTTAAATGTTCTAGAAAATTTCATGCCTTGTGGCCTTGGAGCAAGTTATGTATATACGACTTGCATTTGCTTTTGAGGAGAATATGTTCATTACTATTATTGAAGTCATCTCATGGAGCCTATTTGAAGTAAAGTGAACTGGTTTTTAACGTTTATCAATGATGGTAGGTTCTATGCCAGAATTACATTTACTTGGGTTAAAGAGATGAAATTGTTGCACTACTTGTTGAGGCCTACTCATCAACTGGCATTGGATTAGGGAATGTGAAATGGAGTTAGCAAATTTGTATCATAATTTTTTACTTACCCCAAGTATAAATTAGTAGTATCTTGATGTGTTTCCTTGGCAGGGACCACCCTAATGGGTTTTAATTCTGCAAGTTGTTTAATTATATTTTCTTTTAGGTAGATGGTTGGAGAAAAGAGTTTGTTTTCTGGTTGGCAATGACAAATCTATAGGCATGTGATATGGCCTTATAATTCTGCTTTCCCTACCCTAAGTGTAAACAAATGATAGTATGCAACCCAGTATCCACAAATTGAATACACAGCAAACCAACATCCACAAACAAAATGCACAGTAACCAAGCATTAAAAAATCAATCACAATCAGATGTAGATTGCCCAACACAAGCTCCAAGTTATCCCATCCTCCAATGAACAAATCATAGCCTTCAATTTCTCATTCCAAATATTCAAAACCAACAAGTATACAAAATAAAAAGGGCAAAAGTATAACATAATTAAGGCAGGAGTTAAACTAAAGCAGAAAAAACAAACATGGATCTTGTAATCCCTGTCTCAAACTTGACCAATAGTGGTATAATGATTGATTTAATTTTTTTCAATTTCAATCTTTAAACGCACACTTTTGATGATAAATTTAATATTTACGTTGGAATCAGTTCTATCAAAGAAATCACAATGATCTATCATCAATGATTCAAGATCTGATAAAAATAAGTAGTTTCAAAGAAGGAATATCAAATCTGTCCATAAATATAAATCAGTATTAAGTACATATTTATACACATTCATTTGACTTTTGAAAGAAATCTCAAAGTAGTTAAAAAACATAATAATGATTATCCAAACATAATCGAATTCTTGGACATCCTGTAAATCTAACAGAAATCAAACCATGTTTAATATAATCCAATATTGAAAGTCATGTTAAATATTTAAAATTATTTGCAGGACAGAAAAAAATTATGTTTATGCGTATATGGAAATAGCACACAAACTGTAAATTATAATCCATTATTGAAAGTCATGTTAAATATATACCTAGTTAAGAGAAACACATTTATTATCAACCCAAAATGTACATATTCTTAATAATAAAAATTATTATAATCATAAAACTAATTAACTTCATGGGATGCTTACAAATAATTACTTGCAGATTAATGGTTACATAAGCTTATGGAGCCACCGATAACGATTATCTTTGCAATAAGAGTGAGAATTAGTCTCTAATAAAAAAACTTTAACATGAAAGTAGAAAAAGAATACAAAGAACAAATTAGCAGGTGCTAATCGTAGGAGCACAAACATCCATTGAAATTAGCAACCAAAAGATAAAAATTGCATATCAGTTCTCAAAAAATTGACAACCTGTAGCTTAAAAGTCTCAAAATTTTCCCACCCCTTTATGTAAAAGTGCTTTTATTACCTTAAACTCTTCTTGTTGAAACTCATGATTTTTAATCAAACATATATTACAGCCTTTTCGATTATTAAAGAATATTTTTCAATTACAAAAAAATTACAACAAACAGATCTTTTATCAGTTTGGATTCATGTTGTAGTCTTATTAAGGATAAGGCATAAATTAAATTGCATGAATTAAAGTGACTCAAATATAACTTACATGTAAACCCAAATCAATACAAAGTCCAGATAGGATTCAAAGGAAATTAAGCTTGGAAAGATCCCAAATAATGCTCTCAAGACTAAATGCGAAATCATTTTTAGCCCAAACAGGATTCTAATCCATTAACAAAAGCCCTTGTTTATATTAAGTTGGATTTTGGTCCAGGCCCGCTTTTTCTGCAAGTCCACCAGGCTTAACAAACAGAAAACTGAAGGGAGAATTTTGAATTTTGAATCAAAATTTATGGTTTCCCAAAACAACTTAGTTTCTGGACTAGAGACAGAGTTCTTCATTGTTCATCGTTGAAACCCAGAAATTTATATTGGAAATCATTTTGAAAACCCAGATTTCATGGTGGCAATCTCATAGACTATAGCATGAATCAAAAGCTCTATGTGCAGCAAGAACAGTAGGGACCCCTTGAAGGTATCACCACTAATGAGGTACCCATCTCCCCATTGGTTACCTTCAAGGTTTCTTAGAAACCATAACAAAACGAGAGAAAAAATAAAACATATGCAGGCTTAGGGATTTCTTCAATATCCTAACCTTGAACACAAATGCTCAAGAGAAATGCATCAAAAACACCCACAATCCTTTTAATCCAAAAGGAGCCAATGAATGAAAACAACCCTACTCGTAGCTCAAATATTTTCAAACCAGCAACAGAAAATCAAGAAATGTTAGAACTTCTATCTTTTTTAGGAATTTCAAAATTTACTTGTTGTAATTTGTGGAGGAGAGACGGACAAGCACGACGCGGCGCAGCAATGGAGGAAACCATAGAGAGAGAGAGAGAGAGAAAAAAAATTTTAGGGAAAAGCACAGACGCGACAAGGAGGAAACCAAAGAGAGAAAATTTTAGGGAAAATGTTGCAGTGGCAGTGGAGGAAACCAGAGAGAAAATTTTAGGGAAAAGCACGGATGCAGCAAGGAGGAAACCAGAGAGAGAGAAAATTTTAGGAAAAATGTTGCAGCAGCAGTTGAGGAAACCAGAAAGAGAGAAAATTTTAAGGAAAAGCACGGACGCGGCAAGGAGGAAACCAGAGAGAGAGAGAAAATTTTAGGCAAAAACACGGACGCAGCAAAGAACTGTCATATTTGAGAAATTTTTTTATCATATTCCGGCACTTTGAAGCGCCGGTATATGCTCCTTTCATATTTCGGCACTTCAAAGCGTCGGTCATATTCTGGTGCTTCAAAGCGCCGGAATATGTAATCAGATTCGCATATAACAGCACTTTGAAGCGCCGTTATATGTTCTTTGAAGCGCCACTAAGAAAGCGCCGGCGGTTAATATATTGCGACGCTTGACAAAGCGCGGGCAAATGTCAATTATCTTGTAATGAGATAGACAGACATACATATACTCGCGCGCGCGCGCGCGCGCGCACACACACATATATATATATATATATATATATATATATATATATATATATATATATATATATATACATATATATATATATATAGAGAGAGAGAGAGAGAGAGACTAAAGGGGTGAGAAAAAAACTAATCAAACAAAATTGATCATATATTTTTTGTTATGTTCTGTTCATTTTTTTGCATTCATACGGTCTGGTTCGATTCTAAACTTTAAAGAATCGAAGATTTTCGATTCGGTTCAAGTTAAAATTTCAAAGAACCGAAGATCTCAAAACTGAACCAAAGTTTATATGATAGATTTGTTGCTTTTATATTGGAGAGTTCACCTTTTCTACGTAACCTCATCTAATACAAACTTGAATAAATGAAGAGTAAAATAAGAAGAAATAGAAAACCTAAACCTAATTGCTTTCCAATTCTATCATTCCCTCCATTGTATATTACAACTTAAAGATTTATTCTTTAAACTACTCTAGCTTCATACAACCACTTATTTACTAAAGGATATTCTTGTTCGAAGTTCATACAACCATCCACCATGGCCAACAAACATAAGTTTCTTTTATGTTTCTTCGTTTTCCAACCATGACATGACTAACCACGCTTTTTCTTCTTCTTCAACAGACATAATTTTATCCCTTTTATGTTTCTTTGTTTTCCATTTTTTTTCATTTTCGATAAGTCAATTTCACTGTTGAGTGAGATATTAAATATGTATCAATATTATTGAGTTTTATTTTTTTGGAGTATCCGAACTGAGTGAAAGTCGATCCAGTTCGGGCTTGAACGGGTGAACAGTTCGGTTTGGGTCGATTACTAATAAAGCTGATTAGAATCGATTTGGATCAACGTATCCAACCTGGACCATGATCATCCTTAAGAGATAAAGACAAACACACACACACATGAAAGTTGAAACTTGGGATCAAGGTTGGCTAAAGAGTCATCCTAAGCTCTAAATAAACAAGTAGATATAGGAGCTAACAATCTTGTAATTAAAGCCACACATGAAACTCGTGCAAATACTCTTATGGAAAGGAACCAAGATACTCTCCACATTTGAAGCTTGCAGCACATGTTCAACACGTTTTCTCTTGATTTTGCATTGACCCTTGAATTATGTATAATTAATTGTTTTTTTTTTACTCATGCAATGGACCATTGTGAAATTCTCCTATAAATAGAATACAAGAACCACTCATATCTCACATTGAGATAGAGAGCAAACATATTGTTGTTTCATTTTGGTATCAGAGCAGACAAAAAAAAATCTATTTTCCTTTTAACTCTCTAGCCTCCTACAAGCTCCTAAGTCCTGGCTGTCTTAAGCTCTTGTGTAACACCAAAATATCCATACACATCATCTCTTATCATAGGAAATTTTGTGTCACTGAAACTGATACCAACAAACTACTCTAGTTGGCGATCACAAAGGCTTGGCCTTAGTGAAAGTCAAATCCTCTTAGGATTCATTGATTGTGAATATCCTAAACCAAGTCCAACCTTAACCATTTCCGCCCCTAACGCAGAGCATGCAGATGGAAAGAAGGAAGTGTCAAATCCAGACTTTTTACAATGGCGAAGATCTGATCGTCTCCTCCGTTGGTGGATAACCGGGACACTCTATGAAGAAGTTCACACTCATGTAACAGGTTTGAGAACTTTAGCAGACGTATAGTCAACTTTAGAAAATATCTTTGCTAGGATTTCTCAAGAGCGTGAGTTTCATTATTCCAACAAATTCACATGACTAATGTTAACCTCATATTTATATTGATAATGACAAAAAATATTATTGTGTTAATTCTCTTTATCTAATTTTATTTCGATTTTAAAGACAAAGGAACACACATTAGAAATAATGCGCGATCAATGAAACCTTGAAGTATTTATGAAGACTTAGAAGCAAAGTAAGAAATTATTAGTCTAGTATAGGTTAAATTCTTTGTTAATCTCTCTCTATATTCCTAGATCAATTATGGCTTAAAGATTAAAAAAATTTAAATGATTTTAAGCAAAAACAAAGTTTTTCTTCATGCTGTAATCAACTACAGAGAACCGTAGTCAACTACACTTTGTCGTAATTAACTATAGAAGAGTCATCTAACCTTATTTCTTAGTTGACTACAAGGTCCCACAGTTTCAATTTCTGTCTTCAATCAAAGCTGTAATCGACTACACCTTTCTGTAGTCGAATACAAGACCTACTTGATGCTTTGTTTTCATTTTCTTGTAACGACTATTTTGCATAAAATCTTGCGTGAATCAGTTGCATTTAATGCTCAAACGGTCATATTATATTTGAAACGGCTGTTTAGAGTTTTTGCTATAAATACCCAGTTATTACAATTCTCAACAACTATCTTGACACCATAAAAAATATTTATTGTAAAAATCAAACTTTCAATTTTATTCTTGAGCTTTAAACTTTAAAGAGAGAAACTTCCTAATTTGTAAGCATTTATTGTACATTCTCTTTTGTTCAAATCTATTCATTCCTTCTCAAAGTGAAAAAAGAGTTGGTATAACTTTTAGAGTGCTTAGGTATTAAACATTTCCTTGTGGAAGAGATCTTTGTAAGGTTTGAGCAGCACTCGAGAAGTTACTTAACTATTCTTAGTGGATTGTTTCAAGGAGGTTCTTTGAAGAGAGTGGTCGTAAGGTCGGAGTAATTTCGATATTGCCGAACCACTATAAATGGAGTTTGCATATCATTTTCCTTTATTTATTTAATTTCAAGCAATTTATTTGTTGTTTGCTTAAATTGTTAAAACTTGTTTGTTAATTGCAAAAAGTTTTTTAAAACCCAATTTACCTCCCTCTTGGTTTGTACCTCAGTCTACAACTAAAAAGAAGAATTTTTCTCTTTGAATAAGTATATCCAGGCCTTTCAAACTATATTTAATGATTTATCTACAATAAGATGTCCACTTGAGTATCAAAAGAAAAGTTTTTGGTTTTTAACAAATTTGGGAGATTATTATAAGTCCTTTACCACTTCAATGTTAAAATCACCAATTCCCTCGTATGTTGACCTAGTTTCATATTTGAAAAACTATGAGATGTGTACCACTTTTCAGGACACTGCTCAACGGCCCATGGCATTTGACACAAATTTGATTTTTATGCATACTTTCTTAATATTGAAAAGTATGTTGAAAAGTAGTTTGAAGCAAAAATAAAGATATTCCAATCATGACAGAGCTGAATTCAGTAAGGGAGAGTTTCTTGTTCACTTGCAAAGCAATTGTATTCAAAATCAAATTTCATGTCCAGGAACTCCAGAGCAAAATGGGGTTGCTGATTGACTTAACTATGCTTTTATTATAGTGGTGTTCCCAAACAATTTTGGGTTGAAAGCTTTCAAACAACAGTTTTCTTACTAAATTGCCTGCCAACCAAAACTTTGGACATGGAGTCTCCTTACAAAAGACTTTTTGACAAATTACTTTATAATATTTGTTTCGTGTTTCTGGTTGTAGTTGTTTTTCATATTTATAGAATAACGCAACAAATAAATTTGATCCTCATTCTTTGCCATGTGTATTCTTGAGTTATAGTGATCGACATAAAAGTTACCGGTGCCTATACCCACTAACCGGGCCTGCTTACATCTCTTGGCATGTCGTATTTGATGAAGGGATTTTTTTTTTTTATTTCTCACACCATCCTTTCTGTATCAAGATCAAGAGTAGCAAAGTGAAATCACAATACTCAATGAGTGGATAAACCCAACCTCACATCAATTGTTGATACAAATGACACACTAGTTAATGAAAATGGTTACTTGCACTTTCCCATGGAGCTGGACATCACACCATTACCATCACCACAACATAATCTAACATCATCCATTACGGAACCACCAAATTTTTGGATGCCATCTGACATCTCTTGTAGTGATAAAGAACTAAACCAAAATAAGCCATCTCCTGATCCCACAACACATGAAACTCATTTCAACTCAACCCCCTAATTCAGCCCTACCATTGATCCCGATACATCAAATTCTTTACCACTTTCACCGACACTAAATACTAGTACTGGTCTCACTTTTGAAATTGACCAAAATAACGTAAACACCTTGCCTGCTTCACTCTCTAATACCTCTTCCACTTCACGTCATCCAATAATTGCAAGGAGTCAAGCTGGGTCACCAAGCCTAACCCAAAGTATGCCCATATACAGATGATTGAAGCTTAACCTACACCTAAAACCTTAAAGATTGCCTTAAAACACCCTGGTTGGTTTGCAGCAACGAAAGAAGAAATTGTCGCCCTACACAAAAACCACACATTGATTCTTGTTCCACCTCCTCCCTCCGCAAACGTTGTGGGATGTAAATGGGTTTACAAAACGAAACTTAAAGTTGATGGCTCTCTTGACCGATTGAAAGCTCGTTTGGTCGCTAAAGGATACAATCAAGTAGCCGGGGTTGACTATGCTGAAACTTTTTCTCCCGTGATCAAACCAGACAGCATAAGAACTGTTCTTACTGTTGCTACTGTCCGAGGCTAGCCTACTAGACAATTGGACGTACAAAATGCCTTTCAACATGTGCACATGACCCAACCACCAAAGTTTGAAGTAATAGAGAAACATATTAGCATATTTTAATCCTTGTTTTAAGGTTTACTTTAGGCTATGTTTTCATCCTTGTTTTAAGGATTACTTTAGGCCATGTTTTCATCCATGTTTTAAGGATGACCTTTTTCCTTTAACAACCTATATATACCATTAATTGTATAGAAGAAATCAAGTAAGCATTTGTACAACTCTTTACTCTCTTCAATTCTCACTTCTCTTCACTCTCTTCAATTCTCACATGGTATCAGAGCACTCAAGCCACCAAGCTTAAAAACCGATCATCATATCTCCCTTATATCTCCCTCTCTCTTCGTTTTTTTTCTTTCTCTTCCCTCTCCCTGCAATATCATCTCCAATCAACTCATCAGATTCATCAAACTCCTCAATCTCCGAAACACCGATTGTTGTATCAACTGGTCCCATCCCTTCCGTTCAAACCAACAATCTAATCTCTATCAATACTGCATCCCAAATCCTATTCAAGCTATCCGGAGGTGGTAATTATGACTCTTGGAGATCTCAATTCTTTAATTTACTGTTTGGTTATGATTTGCTATGTTATGTCGATGGCACACATACCTGTCCTGCATCCACCATCAACATAACTGGAGGAACTGAGTCTGTTCCGAACCCAGATCACAAGAAGTGGTTGCGTCAGGATCGTTTAGTACTGGAGGCTATTCAGGCTTCCCTTGTAGGTACCATTGCACCACTTATCTCCACCTGCAAATGCTCTACTGAAGCGTGGAATAAGCTGGAAACAACTTTTGCCAATCGTTCAAATACTAGGATGCTCTCCCTTCTTTCCACGCTCATGAGGATCTCTCAAGAAGGCACCACCATAGCCGAATACATGCAACACATCAAAACAATTGTTGACGACCTTGCCTTAATTGGGCACCCTCTGAGTGACGCTGAGATTGTCGTTCACACCCTCCATGGCCTCAGTAATGACTATAAAGAACTGAATGCAGCCAACGTACAAAAGAAACAAATATGACATTCGAAGAGCTTCACGATAAGCTTTTAGATCACGAGACCTTTCTAAAACAAGAAGAAGGGAAGAAAGTGATAACACCAATCACACTCCCTGGACTCCTCTACAAATCGGGTAAGTCATGATTCCTCTCCTCATTCATCTCCCTCACAGATTGCTCCATCCAAATCGCGCACACCACCAAAAATAACTACCAGGTCCCAACATAATATCTTCAAGCCACGCAAAATACTTGACCTTCACACCACCACCTCCAAAACCGATGAACCTCCTGAACCCACAACATATCGTCAAGCCGAAAAATTCCCTCAATGGTGTAAGGCGATTAGTGATGAGTGTGACACCCTTCTTAAAAACTCCACATGGACTCTCGTACCCTATGACCACACACAAAATATCATTAGGTGCAAATGCATATTTAAGATTAAGCGGAATCCCAACGGTACTGTTGCCCGCCATAAGGCTCGTTTGGTTGCCAAGGAATTCCATCAACGTCCTGGAATTGATTACACGGATACTTTCAGTCCTGTTGTAAAACTTACAACAATTAGCCTTATTTTAAGTTTAGCGGTCTCCTATGGATGGGACTTGCGCCAACTGGACGTTAACAATGTTTTTTTTACAGGGCACACTTTCTGACAATGTTTACATGCAGCAACCTTAAGGCCTCACTCATCCACAGTTTCCTAATTATGTCTGCAAGTTGCGCAAGGTCATCTATGGTCTTCGCCAAGCTCCCTGTGCATGGTATCATGAATTACGTGGCTTTCTACTCCTTCGCAAATTTGTGAACTCTAAATCAGACAGTTCTCTGTTTATCTTTCACTATGGACAGACTACACTCTACTTGCTTGTGTATGTTGATGACATTATCATTACAGGCAACAATTTCACCTCCATCCAGCAGTTCATTAATCAGTTGGCCAACCGATTCTCCTTGAAGGATCTCAGCCCTTGTCATATTTTCTAGGTGTTGAGGCTCGCACAACTCCAATTGGTTTGTTTTTGTCGCAGCGAAAGTATGTACTTGACATCCTGCACAAGGCGAACATGGCTGATGCTAAAGAAGTTAGCACTCCCCTATCCACAACTAAGTCTCTAATACTCAATGACGGCACCCCTCACCATGACGCTACTCAGTTTCGGCAGGTCTTGGGATCACTACAGTACCTGTCTTCACAAAGAATCACGTCCGCAACTCCATGCCTTCTCTGACTCTGATTGGGCAGGAAACACTGACGATCGAACATCCACATCTGCATATGTTGTGTTTCTAGGTGCCTCACCAATCAGTTG
The DNA here is from genome assembly GCA_023935145.1 of Bretschneidera sinensis. Taxonomy (NCBI): domain Eukaryota; kingdom Viridiplantae; phylum Streptophyta; class Magnoliopsida; order Brassicales; family Akaniaceae; genus Bretschneidera; species Bretschneidera sinensis. Next base: position 27,377,836 of record CM043699.1, read on the forward strand.
GGCTTCCAAAAAGCAACGCACCGTTGCTCGCTCATCTACTGAAGCTGAGTACCGTGCCATAGCTTCGACTGTTGCTGAACTAAACTGGATAACTAATCTGCTCCACTTACAGCTGTACCTACAATTTACTACGATAATATTGGTGCCACATACTTGTGTAAAAATTCGGTGTTGCACTCACGAATGAAGCACATTGCCATTGACTTTCACTTTGTTCGTGACCAAGTTGTTAATCATCGGTTACGTGTTTCTCATGTTCATACTAATAATCAATTGGCGGACTCACTCACCAAAGCACTTCCTCGAAAACAGTTCTTGCATCATCGGTTCAAGATTGGCATCCGAGATGGATGCTCCATCTTGTGGGGGCATAATAGAGAAACATATTAGCATATTCTCATCATCGTTTTAAGGTTTACTTTAGGCCATGTTTTCATCCTTGTTTTAAGGATCACTTTAGGCCATGTTTTCATCCATGTTTTAAGGATGACCTTTTTCCTTTAACAACCTATATATACCCTTAATTGTATAGAAGAAATCAAGTAAGCATTTGTACAACTCTTTACTCTCTTCAATTCTCAGTTCTTTTCACTCTCTTCAATTCTCACATGAAGATCTAAATCGACCCTCACATGTGTGCAAGTTTCAAAAGGCGCTTTATAGGCTCAAACAAGCCTCAAGGGCTTGGTTTGATCGATTTAGCTCATTTTTGCTAAAATCTAGATTCATTTGCAGCCTAGCTAACCCTTTACTCTTTATCCACAAATCTGCCAAAGGTATGTTGGCTCTCATGTTATATGTTAATGATATGATTGTGACTGGAGATAATCCATTATTTCTTGATGACTTCATTCTGTCCTTATGTCAAGAATTTTCCATAAAAGATATAGGTACAATTCATTACTTCTTTGGAGTTGAAGTTCAATCTCACATGCTATGTTGTAAGCTACTTTGAACACCCATGCCTACCAAATATAAGACTTTCCTTGACAATGAACCATATTAAGATCCTACCTTCTATAGATGTATAGTGGGCTCACTCCAATATCTTACACTTGCTCCAAAATTCAAAAGAATTTTGCGTTATGTTAGTGGGACACTAAACCAAGGAATGAGAATTTTATCACAATCTACACTGGACTTGTTTGCCTTCTCATACGTTGATTAGGTCGGATGTCCAACCACTAGACGTTCAACATGGTATTGCACCTTCTTAGGAAGTAATTGCATGTCATGGAGTGCCAAGAAGCAAGTGATCGTTGCTCGCTCAATTGCACAGGCTTTGTATAGATCCATGGCATCTACAACTGCTAAGCTCACTTGGATATTGTTTCTGCTACGCAATCTTGGGATATAACAATCTAATGTACCAAATATTTTTTTGTGACAATATCAATGCACTCCATATGATAATAAATCTTGTTTTCAATGTGCGTACGAAGTATATTGAAAATGATTACCACTATGTTCATGAAAAAGTTACATTAGATACACTGGTGACATGATATGTTCCTCCGTCTAGACAAATTTCTGACATTTTCACTAAGTTACTCCCTAAAGTTTTCTTTGGCAATTTGTGCATCAACTTGGGTCTTTGGTTGGCTCCATCGCCCAGTGCGGGGGATTATTGGAGCTAACAAGCCCGTGATTAAAGCCGCACATGGAACTCATGTAAACACTTTTATGGAAAGGAAATAAGATATTATGGGAAGGAACCAAGATACTCTCCACATTTAAAGCTTGCAGCACATGTTCAACACATTTTCCCTTGATTTTGCATTGACCCTTAAATTATGTATAGTTATATGTTCTTTCCTTACTTATATAGTGGACCGTTGTACAATTCTCCTATAAATAGAATACAAGAACCACTCATATCTCACATTGAGATAGAGAACAAACATATCATTGTTTCATTTGTAGATTGGTAATCTTACATATTACTTAAATTATTGACGGGATAGGAAAATAAGAGAGAGGACAGGGACAAACAAATACACATACATATTGTTGTATATAGGAATCTAAATTGACAAAAAAACACAAACTATAATAACTAAGAAATGTTTTTAAGGCTTTATTAAAGATAAGATAAAAATATAAAAACAAGGTTAATACAAGGGAAAACAATTGCAGGAAATTGCAAGAATAAGAATTGTGAGAATAATATTGTATTAGAATCACACACGAATTGATATACAAGGGAGTCCTATATATACAAGCCAATAGGAGAGGTAAAGCTATACACAACCAATGTGGGACTAAACTAACTAAGTAATAACTAAGCTATACATAATCTAATAGCCCCCATCAAACTCAAGGTGAAGTACGAGAAACCAACTTGAGGTTGGAAACAAGATCACGAAAACGCCCTGGAGGATGTGACTTGGTAAAGATGTCTGCGAGCTGATCCTTGAATGTGACAAAAAGAAGTTGTAGGGAGCCCTGAAGGAGATGATGACGGACAAAATGACAATCAATCTCAATATGTTTGGTCGTTTATGAAACACATCATTATGAGCAATCTGAATAGCACTCCTATTGTCACAGTATACAGGAGTGGAAGCGGAAAGTGATACACCCATATCTTGTAACAACTATCGCAACCAAAGAAGCTCAGAAGTAATGTCAGTTAAAGCACGATATTCTGCCTCAGTACTAGATTGAGCAACAACAGTTTGTTTCTTACTACGCCAAGAGATAAGAGAGGTGCCAAGTAGGAAACAATAACCGGTGGTAGAACGACGATCTGTAGGATCACTTGCCCAATCTGCATCGATATAAGCACACAACTGAAGAGGACACCGAGAGGAGAAAAAGAGCCCATGAAATAATGTCCCCTTTAGGTAACGAAGGATACGAAGAACAAAAGCAAAATGAGTAGAGTGAGGAGTAGCCATAAACTGACTCACCTAATGGACAGCATACTAGATATCAGGTCGAGTAACAGTAAAGTAGACAAGACTGCCAACCAAATGTCGATACAAAGTAAAGTCACAAAGAAGTTCGCCATCATGAGGTGTAAGACAAGCATTAAGCTTAATTGGTATGTCAACAACCTTACTGTCTGTGAGATTGGCCCGATAAAGCATATCAGAGATATATTTGGTTTATGTCAAATAGAAGAAGATGAAATCTCAATACCAAGAAAATAGCTGAGAAGGCCAAGATCTTTCATCTCAAAGTTTTGACTGAGAAACTGTTTAAGTTCTTAAATACCAATGGGATCATCACCGGTGATAATCATGTGATCAATATATAACAGAAGAAGTATGATGCCCCGGTCTGTGCAGCGAACAAACAAAGTTGAATCATAAGAGCTGATAAAATATCCAAGGCTAGACACAGTGTTGCTAAACTTAGCGAACCATGCTCGAAGAGCCTGCTTAAGTCCATATAGAGTTCAGCGAAGACGATATACCTTGTTTGTTAGATTAGATAGTCCAAGAGGTGGCTGCATATAGACTTCTTCACTAAGATCACCATTAAGGAATGCATTTTTAACATCCATTTGAAAAAGTGACAAATGGCGAGAGGCTGCAACAGCCAGCAAAGCACACACAGAAGATAGACGAGCAATTGAAGCAAAGATCTCCTCATAGTCCACACTATACTCCTGAGTAAAACTCTTGGCAACAAGTAGAGCCTTGTACCTGTCAACAGTACCATCTGAACAAGTATTAATTTTGTAAACTCACTTACTGCCAACCACAGACTTTCCAAGAGGCAAGTCAATCAAATCTCATGTATTATTCTTGTGTAAAGCATTAAGTTCCTCTTTCATCGCAGTCTGCCAAAAAGGGTTAGTGGAAGCCTCATAATAAGAGTAGGGCTCATGTAAAGTAGCTACAGCATGAAAGTAATGAAAATCCTGGAGATGAGATGGAAGAGATCTTACTCTGGTGGATCGACGAAGGTCTAGAGGGAAAGTGTGAACATGATCCTTATATGTAATAGACCCTGGGCGCTCAGGCAAAGCCACGTCGAAAGTATCAGGTGGAGTGGAATCGAGAGTATTAGGTGAGGGAGACTCGGGTAATACATCACTAGTGTGAGTAGAAGAAATAGAAGTCTCTATAAGTGTGGTAAAAGGAGGAAAAGATGGCATGTTGAATTTGCTAATTTCATGAAATAGTCTATGCTCCCAGAGAACTACATGACGGGAGATGCGAAGACGATGAGACACAAGATCATAACACCGATAGCCTTTTTGTTCCATTCCATATCCAAGAAAGCAACACACTCAAGAACGAGGCTCAAGTTTGGTGCGCTCATGGGGTTGGAGTAAAACAAAACAAGCAGAACCAAAAACACGAAGATGGTGATATGAGGGAACAGAGCCAAACAACCGCTCGTAAGGAGTGCAATTATCAAGGATAGGGGTAGGCAGCCTGTTGATCGTGTAGATAGCCGTGAGAGTGGCTTCACCTCAAAATGGGGTAGGAACAGATATAGAAATGAGGAGGGCACGAACACTGTCTAAAATGTGCCTAAGTTTATGTTCAGTTTGACCATTTTGTTGTGAAATGCTAGGACATGACAAGTAAGGAACAGTGCCATAATTTTTTAAGATGGCTTAAAAAGCATGTTGAGTATATTCTAAAGCATTATCATAACAAAAAGCTTTGATGGGTTTTGAAAATTGGGTTTCAACCATTTTGTCAAAAGTACGATAAATATCCAATAATTCAGAATGAGATTTCATTAAAAATACCTAAGTGTAACGAGAGAAATCAACAACAAAAATTACAAAATAACGTGAACCACTCATACTAGCAACAGGAGAAGGTCTCCAAACATTAGAATGAATTAAATCAAATGAAGCAGTAGCATCAGACTCACTATTATTAAAAGGCAAAGCTGGCTGTTTTTCAAGTTGACACGAAATACAATCAAAAGAACTTTTAGACGTTGACCCTAACAAACCCTTTGAAGCTCATATTTGTACCCGAGATGCAGATACGTGACTAAGACGCGAATGCCAAAGTGCAAGGGATGGTGGTGACAAAGAGGCAGCAGCAGAGACGTTGGAAGCGGGAAGGTGTAAGGATGAGAGTTTGAACATGCACCCAATTCTACGCCTGGTCCCAAAGGTTTGACCAGTACAAGGATCCTGCACATTCACACCAGAAAAGTCAAAGACAAGTCTATATCCAAGTTCACACATTTGCCCAACGGAAAGAAGATTATAGGATAATTCTAGCACATGAAAAACTTCAGGAATAGAAAGAGAATGACTATTGATGGTGACTATAGTTTTAACAGTCATAGTGGAGCCATCAACTGTGCTAATGAATAAGGAATGAGGTGAAGGTGCAGATGTGGTAAATAAAGCTGAGAGATGTGGCAAATAAAGCTGAGAAATACGTCATATGGTTGCAACAAGCAGAATAAAAAAACCAAGAGGTAGAATTACCTAGCAGGATTGAGAGGGCAGAGGAAGATGCATTACCAGAATGAGACTGGATGACCTGATTAACTATTGCCTCGAAGTCAGCTGCGGATAAGGTGATAGTAGATCATGATGACCCGCTAGGGGTGCAACTGAAGATGTAACTGTAACTGGAGATGGATATGGAACAACTGCAGAGAGAGTGCTCTCAGGATGAGCAATTGCTACAGTGGGAGCATTGGATCTTCCCTTTCACCAACATTTATCAATAGTGTGCCCTCGACGTTTACAATAACGACAGAAATTGTTGTTGCGAGGCTTAAAATGAGGTCGAAGAGAACTGAACCTATTAAAGTTCTCTAGCTGAAATGATGAAGAACTAGATAATGGAGCAGCCAACACTGAAGGACTATGTTGAGAGTGCATGGTCTGTGATCTACTTTCTGCACGAACAAGTTCGAAGATGGCATTGTCCAAAGTAAGAAGAGGAGAGCAATGCCATAAGAAAATGGTGAAGACGATGTTGATCCCTTCGTTCAGCATACAATTTTGGCATATGTAGGATCCTTCCAAATAGGATCAGAGAGATCAATTTGGTTTCATAAGAATTGCATGCGAGCAAGAAAATCATTAATACTCTGCCCTGGTTCTTGCCTTAGACAAAAAAGCTCAAACATAAGCTGATATTCTCGAGCACTATTAACAGCAGAATAGCGAGAAGCAAGCATATCCCAAGCACCCTTAGCTTCATCAAAGCTACCAAATAGGGCAAAAATATATGGAATAGTAGTGTTACGGAACCATGTAAGAATTTGATGATGATTACTTTCCCAATCAATGAGACGAGTGAGAAGAGCATCATCAGTTTCAGTATCCCCTTTAGCCGGTTTCTTGATAGTACCAACCACATAAGACCAAAGCTTACGACTTTTGAGAAAATTTTGCATAGATTGAGACCAAACAATATAGTTTGTACCATCCAATACAGATTGAACATGATGAAAAATATCTTTTGCTGCCATCTACAAATGCCAAAAGCGTAAACAAACCACAAAAATTGAATTCGAGAGAGAAAACTAAGAAGAAAGCAACTGGTCAAATCTGATGTCGGTCAACGGTCAATGATGAACAGGCTGACATGGCACAAAATTTGACGTGGTATATGCTGACATTGCAGGTGCTGGTGTTGACACCTGCAAGAAACGATGAGAGAAAGACGAAGAACCACTTGAGACAGAGTAGTAAACTCGCCGAAAAACACTAACTTGCGCCGGAAAAAGAGAGAACAAAATTTGGGTTTTGATGAATTCTAATTTTAGAAGCAAAGCTTCGATACTATGTGAGAATGATATTGTATTAGAATCACACACAAATTTATATACAATGGAGTCATATATATACAAACAAATAGAAAAGACAAAGCTATACACAACCAATGTAGGACTAAACTAACTAAGCAATAACTAAGCTATATATAATCTAACAAGAATAATGTTAGGCAATGCACTTTCAGGAAGCTATCTTAAAAATAACGATTCCCCTCCAATGATGCAAGAGTTGATAAGGTAATCTTATTCCCAACTAAATACAATGTCTAACTTAACAAAGAAAATTTGCACTGTTTTCTTAATTTGTTCTAACCAGAACCGAATTCCCAGATAATTGACTCAATGATATGATCAATTTAGAGAGGAAGAAAAAGAATGCATATATATATATATATATATATATATATATATATATATATAGAGAGAGAGAGAGAGAGAGAGAGAGAGAGAGAGAGAGAGAGAGAGAGATTAAAGTTTAGATCAAGGTTGGCTAAAGAGTCCTCCTAAGCTCTAAATAAACAAGTAGATAGGTAATCTTACATATTACTTACAATATTAACGTAATAGGAAAATGAGTTTATAACGTAATGAAGTATCAATTAAGGCTGAAAAAGCTTATTTCCACATTTGCATTTCCATGAGAGGTGATAATATGTGTCACCTTCTTCGTGAATTGATGTCCTTGATCCTTGATGAGGCTGAATAACCAAAGTGGCCGTGCATGGCCTGCAACTCAAGCACTTATTCACACACCCAGGAGGCCTTGAACCCAGTAACTTCTCTTTCTCCTTCATACTAATACTCTGTGTCTCATAACTTGCAAATCCTAACCCATCTGCCAATACCACACATTCAAACATATAGACAGTGAATTGAAATAACAATAAAACAACAAACTGTTTTTTAACTATTGTGTTTTTACAGTAATATCTTAATTTTCAATTCCAAAGGAGTCACCGTCATGAAATTTTACCTGATTTAGATGGGAGGTAAATGAGAAAAGATATTAGAATTGCAGCAACTTTAAGACCACTTCGATGACTAGTTGAAGAAGCTGCCATCAAATTTTGCTTGATGTATTCTTATACTACTGGAAACCAAAAATTGGAGGCTAATCATGCATAAGAAAATTTGGAAGACCAAACTGGCTCCCCTTTTAGCAACATTTGCCTCTACATTTAGATCAGATAAGACTGTAATCCATGCTGCTAACTGAAGAGTGAAGACTTACTAAAATTAGATTTAACCTGTACTTGTCTGGTACTTGTACCGATAGAGAGAGAGAGAGAGAGAGAGAAGTGAGATTGTCGGTTCATTGGGTATGATGCCATCAGTGTCTGAGTGGATCAGTAGTCCTAGTCCCTAGACTCCTAGTGCTTGCAGGAAGAACTCATTAGGTTCCAACCTCACTGTACTATACATTGACTTGACCTAATGACAATTTTACACACAAAAATTTCCCATTTTACCTTTTACTCTCCCCTTATTTTACACGTCACTTTTTTAAAATAGATATTTTAAATTATTTATTATTTTAAAAATATATATATTATGTATTTTATAATAATATCTTTAATATTTTAAATGATTGATTGGCGGGCTACATTGTTTTTATTTTTTATTATATAAAGAAAAAATATTGTAATAAAGAAAAAAAATTTAAAATTTATACCCATAAAAATGACATAAAATGAGACCAACATATACTATATTTAGATTGAGCCTTAGCCTCGAGCCTCTAGAGAGAACCTTCAATCAAATTATTAGCATAGAGGATGTGTATTATAGAATTTTGGGTTGCTGGGTTTGTCCAATTATGGTAAACCTTTATAAAATTATTAATAAAATAAATCATGATCAAATATTTATTTTAATTATATAATTATTAATCGATTTTTATTTTGATCATATAATTTTTATTTATAATAATTAATTTTATCATTTTTATTTTTAATTTAATTAATTTAATTTTAAAATTTTATCAAATTTTCAATTCAAAATTAAGTCAACGCTGATATAATATGTGTGATTCTAAATATTTTGTTGATCGTTTATTAACCATTTCCAGTGCTAACTTATCGTTGAAAAGAAAATTCAATGAGATTCTTTGACTAAAAATAAAATAAATTCACTATCTTGTGCGTAAGATTTGATCTTTTCCTTTAGTCATATCACAAGGAATGGGCCCAAATCGGTTGAACAGAAAAGCCCAATAGGCCAATACTCTGCCTCGAAAGTACAAAAAGCAGAAAGAAGTCCGGCCCCTATTGAAGGTACCAAATTCTACTACTCCCGACAGAATCTATCATTATTAGATTTTGCAAGCTTTGTGGCCCCATGCTGGGTCCAATTTTGTTCCTTCGTCGTTCATCTTTATTTTATTTTTTTGACAGACACTGATGTGTTGATTAAAACCCAGTCCCTACAAAAACAAATTAAAAGTTTATTCTAGACAATGCAATAATTGAATAGGCCAACATGGTTAGAATTTTCCTTTTACGGAAAGCATGGTTGGAAGTTGAAGTTAGAGCTTAGAAGTTGGAAGTAGATAATATTTTTCTTGGGTAAATAATATTTTTAGTACACTGAGTATATGTGAGTTTCTATTTTAGTAACTCGAAAAAAAAAAATCTTAAACCACTTCACTAACACATGATTTTGTTATATTTTGATTTTATCTATAATTTTTCACTTAATTTATACTTGAAATGTCATACCAAAGCAATGAAACTTAGGTAGCCAATGGCTCATCTTCACAAGTTCATTGTGTTCTCATGTCAATGGAACCCAAAATCCCATGTGTCTCTGTCTTCTCTTGTCTTCTTCTTCAAAATTTTGTTGTCTTCTCTCCCTAAAGTATAAATTTTACTCTCAGAATCAGGCTCGGATATGATTCGATCACAGATCTGAAGGGTATTCAGATGCAGTTGTAAAATGAATACAAAGAAACTAAATAAAAAGAAAAAGATGAAACACATTTATGTGAAATTTGTTGACCACCGTAACTCTCTAGGACAATGAAGAAACGAAGAAAAAAAGAATTAGTATGAAATACACGAGATCAGATAAAACGGGGTGTTTCATTAACGGTAAATCTTTCAAGTTCTTTTTTATGGAGATGTGATCTTTTGTCACTTTACCATATTAATATTAATGTAGTATTTCACAAATAAATTAAAAAGACAAATAACGTACGGTAAAATTAAAATAAAATAAAATTATGAGTTAATTTAATTTATATTTTATTTTATTTTTATTGGGATACTAAAATAAAAAATCACTGGATGAGTAAAAATGCTATTAACACTATTTTTCTTTTCTATTTTTCATTTTATTCAATCTTGGGCAGAAGTCAAAATTTTCACATAATCAAATTTGACAAATATATGCAGACACTCCTCACTAAATAAGAGACCACCGTTATTCTCTATGACAACGAAAAATGAGGGAAAAAAAAGAAAGATAAAACAAATTTATGCAAGATTTGTATAGGCTACATTACTCTCTAGTACAACTATAATTGGCAGAAAAAAAAAGAGAAAAAAAAAAGAACATATTTTTTTTATTAAGGAAATGATTCTTCTTTTTCTCTAATTTTTTATTTTTAAAATTTATTATTTTTGAAAGTATGAATTTTATTAGAATTGTTATTTTTTTAATATTAAAATTGTATAAAGGGAAAAGTTGTGAATTTCATTCCGTTTTGATCGAAATGGTCGAAATGTTTTGATTTCAATACTAAATCGAAACGAATCATCTTTATATTTCATTTTACTTTCTATTTTAGTCTGTTTCGATTGTTTCGGTTCGTTTCGATCGAAATATTTTAATGTTATTTTTTTTATTTATGAAAATTTTAAGAAGATATTTAGATTTTAGATAATATGGATGATATATTATTTTTATCATTTAAAGTTTGAATAATGATTTTTTATAATGATATATAATTATAATTATATAAGGTATGTAATTTGATAGTATGATAAAATCTCAAATTAGATTTATTTCAAAAATAATTATAATTAATTTTAAAACAAAAATTTGAATAGGATTAATTTATATATTTTAATAGTGATTGTTTTTTTATAATTTATATTTATAATTATATATTTTTTAAATATATAATTTAAAAAATATTTATTTTAAAATACTATTAAATTCAAAACTAAAACTTTTTATTTTAATAAATAAATCAAACCATTGTCCCAAATTTATAACATGGACAAGGAGGCTCACGTTTTCATGTTGTTCACCATGCAATTTGTTTACTCTATTTCCGCCTTTTTATGATCTTGCGATATCGAATTCACTGACTTGATACTTAAGTCGAAGAGACAAAACTTCACTTAATTACAGTAAAGGGTGGACATGGATCAAATTGGGTCGGATAGATCTAAGAATGCAATCTAATCTAATTATATATATTGAATTAAAAAAAATCTTAATTCAATTTAATTTATTAACTCATCAAACTCTAATTTAATCTATTCAAATTGATTTGGATCAATTTAAGTAGTCGATTTAATTTTTTCACTAAAAAATCTATTCAAACATATTACATAAAAATCTCTAAGAAACAAATATTAAATAATTTATCATTTATTAAATCTAAAACTAAATTTATCTACGAATTCATTAAGTTTTATAAATCCATCACTTACAAAATACTTTAAATCACTTAATAAAAAATTTAAACAATTTAATTTAATGTAAATCATATAAAAAATAAATAAAAACTAAATTTTAAAAATATTTGATCGATCAAAATTATCAAAACTTTTATACCAATATAATATATAAATAATTACATATAATATATATTAAATATATATAAATTGATTTGAACGAGGTTAAAAGTTTTAACCACATATAAATTTAAATGCGAACGAGAAACTGCTTAAAAGCACTCTTTAAGTGACTCAATCATGCCTTCAAACGAGACTGGCACTACTGAAGTACTTCGGTGACACTTGGATCAAGCAAGTCACGTGGTTCCACCATTTTGCTTCAGTGTGCTCTCTGTCAATCAGCTCGCTTTCACACACACCCAGCGGCCAACTAAGAAAGCATGGAATCCGCGACAGACATTTACCCTGACAGTTACTCTTACAAAGTCATTTCACCGCTTGATATTTAAAATCATTTCCTTCTGCTTTTCTATTTCTTTATTCCTTCTGCTTTCCATTATCTACACTAGTAATTAAAATACATGTCAAGCTTTTAAAATAAATGCTTTATAATTTATTTGAGTTGGGACTGATGGATATTGTTCTTGAAGGGGATAACATTTCTGTATGTAATGAGATCTGCCCCACCATTGATATTCCATCATAGATGGGACTAAACATATCTTCTTTCTCAATTTGGGTTGGCAAGATTTCGAAAACCAAAACAAATAACATGAGACCTCAAATAAGTATGCACCCATTAAGAAAATCTAATAAAAGATAAAAGGGAGAGAACTGCTTTTATTATATTCTCTCACCTTTCTTTCAGGAAGGCACAAACCCATGCTTTCAATCGAGATTAAAACATGCAAGTTATATCCCTCTCGTCCCTTGGAGGAAAAGAGGGAGACCAAATTTTATGATTTTTTTGTTAGTACGGTTAATCTATATAGGAAGTAGGAACACAAACGAAACAACAGAGAATTTAAAAGTTAAAAAACCAAAATTTTATTCTAAAATGATATCATAGTCTCATATTTTTTTTTTATTAAAAAAAAGAAAAAACTAAAGATTTTAAGTAATCTTGATCACCTAATTGAAGAAAACAAAAATTAATTAACCATACTATCAACTCTAACGAAATCTAAGAAATTAATGATTAAAATCATGACTTTATTAAGAAATCTGAAGAATTCGTCTTGTCTACTCAACTATCTTAGAATCAAAACAATCTCAAGTTGAAATAGATATTTCGTACTTGTTAAGATTAAAAGAACTCTCCTGTAACAAATTGAAGCTACAAACTTTGTTAGTCGATGATTATAAATCCTTCAAAGCCAGGTTGCATAATGTATTGAAGACAAACAGGAAAAGTAAAATTTCTATTAAATTGATTTACGTACAAAGTTCACTGCTCTTAATCTAAATCTATCAAATACAACATAAACAAAATCAACGGAGAAGGAAATGATCAAGAAAAACTTTAACAAGACAGAAATCCTAAAATGTTCTCTGATTTTCTATCAAATCGATTTCCATACAAAGTTCATAACCTGTTTTTTAACATTAAATCTTTCAAATACAATAAAGACAACAATCAACAAAGAAACAAAAGATAAAGAAAACCTTAACAAAAGGAATCCCAAAATGTTCTCTGATTCAATCTCTTTGTCTTGGTTTTTTTTCACTTGAGTTTTCTATGAATTTAATGCATAAAGAGAACGAAAAAGAAGAGAGAAAGGGGAGAGAAAGAAGATAAGGGGAAGAAAGGACAAAAAATCCAAGTTTCTAGGGAAATTATGGCATGGGGGAGAGAGAGACAGAAAGATGGGAGAAAGAAGAGAAGGGGATTGACATTTTTGGTTGGAATCGAATGGAGCTTTTGTCGAACTATTCGAGTTCGAGCTCGGTCAAAGCTCTGTTCGAATCGAGCTCGAACATAAAATAAAGTTCTATTAGTTTATTGAGTCGAGCCCGAATAACTTAGTATTCAGATCGATTAGGATTCGAACTATTCGATATTAATAAAAAAACTTACCCAGTACAATACCCATTCTGTCCTTACTCTCCTAAATTCCTAATCTCCTTAGGTGTTTCCTTTTCACTTTCTTATTTCCCCATTTTTGACAGGCGGCTGCTACCATCTCAGCTCCCTCACGCCGGCGATCATCCTCCGATCACTGTTGCTCTTCTCCACGCCGCTTAGCCGCCACTTGCCAAGCCCGCTAACCACTATCTCACTCGGTTACTACAATCTGTCTTGTTACCTCTCCAGGCTGCCGGCTGTCATCACCAACCACCAACAAATTTAAGCAAGCATCAAACCGAAGAGAAGGAACTCATTTCGTTCGTCAATAAATAAAATTTCTAAGGTAAAAGTCTCTTAACTCGTCCCATTTGCTTCTATTGTCTTGATTTAGGGCTTAATATTTTTTTTTATTATTTAGATCTAATTATTTGGAAATTGGAGTTAAGACTAGTAAATTTTGGGTCTTCATCACCTTCTCTCAATTTGATATTGAAGAGGTATGTATGTCGTATTTGTTATTGCATCTTATTACTTGCGGTGTTTTGTATTGCCATGTTTCGTTGTTGCTTGTGCCGTATTTGATTTTATGAGAACTAATACTTCAAAGTCTCTGGTCTCCTGTCAATTTGTTGACACAAAACAAAGACAGTTCGTGACACATATTTTTTTTAAGGGTCACTCATCCCATAAAAAAAGTACAATAACCCACGTACACAGAGTTGCTTCTTCACTTTCCCTCGGTAATCGACTAGAATCTTATCTTCTCATTTTTTAAAATTATTTTAATCAAATATGAACATATATGTATTATTCTACTTCTTTTGATATATGAAGAGATTGATTCATAATAGAATGAGAATTATAATATAAAGAAATGAAACAAAATATTGAGTCTTTTGTTAATTTGTTAAAAAAAATAAACAAATTGGATATTTATGTTTTAGATGCAACTCATAAGGGTTTTTTCAAAATTTGAATACTGCTTTGCTTAGGTTCAAAGATTAATTAATTTCAAGTTGTATGATCAGTTGATTTCCCTCTACATGGTTGATAAGTTAATGCAGGAGGACAAAGTTGCAATTTGATTGTTGTTTTTTAGTCTCATACATGTTTTGGACCTTTTCCCTTCTACTATTTTGCCTGCTAATTTCATTTCTCATGATATATTGAAGTATTTATGATAGAATCAGATGATATGATGAAATAAAACAACATAAAAATTCTTGATGACTTCACTTTGAGCAATATTATTTGGTGATATATATCTATTAGAATCTTAAGTGCAAATTTTACCCCAATATAATGTTATCACATTTAAGCATTAATGTCACATGGTAATGCTTCATTTCACCTAGTTGTTATCTACCTAGACAATGCTTTTGATGTTTTTATGTTTGCTTTCCTACATTGGATAACTATGTGATAATGGTTTCATGGTTTGTTAGAGTTCTTAGGATAATATTTCATTTTTCCTTTATCACAATTAAAAGATTTTTTTTATAACAATTAAAAGTGTTCTAAGTGCCTATGCTTTAACTCCATGTTTGTCAACCCATATGTTAGAGTTTCTTTATTCTTTTTAAATAAGTTCATGAACAAGTTTGAGCTTAGTTTTTAAACTAGTTTGAACTCGGCTCGTTTGTATAATCAAGTCCAGTTTAAACTGAACTAAATTTCGTTAAGTTGAAAGAAAAAGAATAAAGTTGTTAAAACTTTATTAAACTTGAGCTCAACTCCATCTTCATTAAAATCTTAACATACAAATTTAAATAACATTTGTGAAACTCGATTTGAAACCAAACTTGTTCAAATGTAAAGAAACAAATTTGAATAAAACACTACTCTACTCATTTACACCTCAAAGATTTATACATAAACAAAGTAAAGAGTTATTTTTTAGAGCACTTAATAACCGTTTTCCATTGCAAAATAGTTGTGATTTTCTGATATCAATCATACGTTTGGAGAATAATCACAAGGCTTAAAATTTGTCCAAAAAATACCTTAAGAACGTGATAGTTTTGGATGACAACTTTGGGGATGATACTGTTTTAATTTTGGAATGGATTCTCGAGAAAAAAGGTTGACGATAAAAGATATGCTTTCACTTTATTGGATACCCTCCTCCCAACGATCCTCATTTTTTCAAATTACGAAGGGTCAAACTTACTGAAAAAAAATGTGTACATCTTTATTAATTATTTTACTTCTATTATTAATTATTTTCTCTCTTCAAATACTTACTTTAAAAAAAATCTATGTATTCCTCACTCTCATTTATAATCTTTTTTATCCTTTAAATCTCTATTGAAAATATCAGTTGCAAAAATAATAACACTTTTTTATGATTAAATTTATTAAAAATAAAAAAAAACGTAACTCAAAACCAAAAACTATTAGCAACGAAAGAAATTTACAAAATCAAAAAAAAATATTATCATTTCTTTTCTACATCCTCAAAAACCCTACAATTCCTTTACTTCAACACTAACAAAAAAAAATCAAATACAAAATCAACAAATAAACCATTTTAACCTCTTTCTATGTCCGCAAACTACTACAAACCTAAATGTCATGCTTACCGATCCCCCATGCCAGCCACCCAAATCCCCAAAATTTTATACACCATCCCCACAAACTTCTAAGTATAAAGTAATCCATCAAAGGATGATTCATAGATTCGACACTCCATGCAAATAAAACATCGATTTACAACAACATTGGCTGAGTTTTATTTATAATCATAGGATAAGAAACATACAACATCCCAAAGGGCAAACATCAGATCCATTACACAATCAAGAGGTTGCAAAGTACAGTTCATGAACAAATGACGCCTGAAAAATTAGGGCTTGGTTAAAAAAACAACTCCTCAGAGAAGAAGAATTGTCATGGCAGACTACAGTTTGCTGCCACCGCCGAAGCCCCATGAAAACAAGGCACCAAAAACTTTGAATGCAACCAGAAAA
This sequence comes from Bretschneidera sinensis, assembly GCA_023935145.1. Taxonomy (NCBI): domain Eukaryota; kingdom Viridiplantae; phylum Streptophyta; class Magnoliopsida; order Brassicales; family Akaniaceae; genus Bretschneidera; species Bretschneidera sinensis. Next base: position 27,394,221 of record CM043699.1, read on the forward strand.
ACGACTCTTTCAACACTTTCTTCACAGCCCTTCGAGGAAAACAGAAGACTCAACCATCACGCGCAGAACATAACAGTTCAAAAACGTTAAAAAGACTCGGTTAAAAGCTTAACCCAAGCATTAATGGCATGACCATATATACTAGGCTAAGCTAAAACAACAGGTGCCAGCACCTAGCAACACAAAAACATGACATCTGGGAAGAAAACCTAAAAAAGTCAGAACCCGGAAACTGTATTCTCAGGGAAACACGGCCATGAAGAAGGCGACACCCACTATTGAGTGTCAAAATTTGCGTCAACAGATTTCCATTGGGAGGAAACCTGCAAAAAAAAGAGAGAATAAAATGGCCGTGTTTCCCGGAAAAAGGAACCGAGTACTGGATGACAGAAGACCCATGGCTGATGGACCAAAAAACTGAACAAACTGCTGCTACTCACAAGAAACTGACTAAAATTCTGAGGCTTTCCTGATTAGATGAACCCTGTCTTTTGCATGTGCCATCCTAATCCCTGGAAAGGTTCCATAAAACCATTCCCCACTCAGGAAAGGATATCGCACCTCCATAGCTGCTCCACAAGGAGGTCAACTGTTCTGCTGCTGATTCCACTGCAGTGCTGAAGATTTAGTCCCAAAAGGGTCTTACCCAAATTTCGCAGTGATGGCATGCTCTTATCTGAAATCATAGAGCAACCCCAAACAGAAAGAACCTGCAGATTGAGCTGCTTTGCAGAAGCTAGGGCTTCAATCCCAAAGTCGGTGACTGCACAATTTGAGACATCAAGGTCACTGAGCAATTGGCAGTTCTTTGCAATCGCAACCAAGCTTGCATCACCGATCTTTCTACAACCATCAAGATTAAGCATCTCAAGAGTCCAACTGTGCAGTGCAGCCATGGCTGAAACCACTCTGTCAGTCAAATTGACACAACCGGTAAGATTAACCTTCAGCAGACCACTATCACAGCTCTCAACCAATGAGAGAACCCCAGCATCTGTTATTCCCTTAAGCCCACACAACTCTATGTTCTGCAGCAGAGGACACAACTTTCCTAACACGGCCAGGCTAGCATCCCCAAATCCAGGACAGTTACGGATGGACAATGAGAGCAGCGATTCACAAGGAGACGAAAGAGGCAATCCCAAATTTAGGTTCCTAACAGCCAAGCAGTTCACCAGAGAAAGGGCCTTCATCTTTGCACCACAGTTTAAAAGTGAACCAAAAAACCCAAATTGGGTGATCCTGTGGCACTCTTCCAATTGCAGGCTCTCTAGTGACACTGCAGCTTTGGCAAAAGAGACCAGCCCATTGTCAGATAAAAAAGCGCATTTGTGGAGGCAGAACTGTTTCAGATTTGGGCATCCCTTTCCTACAGCTTCAAGTCCTGTGTCTGTTACTCCCCGGCATGATGTAACAGTAAGAGACTTTAACTTCTGCAGACCATGACCATTACCCATGACCCAGAAGCCCCTCTCACTCACATTTGGGAGGGCAGTGAGCACAAGGTCAGTAACTGCCTTGCCATAGTGTCCAACAACAGCAAGAGATACATCAGTGATGTTCAACATTTGGAGCTTTATTTTTGTCAGAGAATAAGCGGCTTGAGATAACAGGCCTGCAATTCCTTGATCTCCTACAAGAGGGCAATTTTTTATTGAAATGGACTTCAGATTGGGGCAGCAACGAGCAACCTCTTGCAGACCTTCATTCCCAATGTTTGAACATGACTCAATTGTCAGATCACTCAAATAAGGGCAGTTCTTTGCAACTGCAAGCAAACTCTTGTCAGTAATTGCAGGACATTGGGAAAGGTCAAGTTTCTCTAGCAGCGGACACCCATTAGCAACCTCAGATAGACCTACATCCCCGACAGAAGACAAATTCCACAAGGAAAGAACCCTTAGAGAAGGGCAGCCACAGGCAATTGCCCTGAGCCCAAGGTCCGTCACCCTGCGAGCAGAATTGCTCCCACGGATAAAAAGCTTGCCTAATCCTCCACGACTAGCAGTTCCAACAGCAATAGCAGCAAGCCTAATATCTGTTGCCTTCTTCCCTTCCAAGCTCCTGGAAAGATATCCATCACCTTCAATGTCCTGATCTTCAACCTCAGATATCACGTCACTGTTCTCTTCAGTAATCTCGTCCTTGGTTTTGTTGCTAGCATTACTAAATTCATCTCTTCGGATACTACTTACAAGAGTAAGCCAGCGCTTAGAAACACAAGCGCTTGCACTCCTCTCCTGGCCTGCGGGCAAACGTCTGAAGATCTCAAAGAGACACTCATCTGGCAGCACTTCAATAGAGGCCCGCTTCTGCTCAAATTCACTAAAAACAAATGGTGCACTGATGCGAGACCTCTTGCGAAGAGGAAAATACACATCCACACGACGACCAAGAGACAAAAAGTGGCTCGACTCCTTGGGGTTTGGGTATATTGACCCCCCAGGGCAAAAATCATCATCTCCTGAGAACCAAAACCAATATTTTGAATAAGAATAATGAACTCAGCAAAAACATTTAAAGGAAATTCAAATAATCTACTGAAATCAGAATTTTCAACTTGTTACAATATAAAACTAGAATCTTATATTCCCACTCTCCCTCACAAATTAAAAGGGAGAATAACTAACATTTATCTTTCTCCCATAGTCAGGAAACAAAAGAAGTACCATCTATTATCAAATAATTTTCGGTTCAACAAATTAAAAGCACAGTTAGTTTCAGCTAAATTTCCAAATAAGGATCAACTATTGATCAGTAACTGATGCCTAAACATTTGACCCTATCATCAATATCTCATATCACAATATCTTAAATATTTATCTTGTCCACCAGTTAATTATCTTGCATGACAGGAAAGTCACATTCTTTTCTTTCACTCTAATTCCCTAGCAACTTAATGTAACATAAGACCAAAGACAACATCAGAAATCCCCATAACAAAAGCTCTTTCATCATATCCGCAAGTAAAAGGTTCATCTGATCCATAGCTCATAAACCCATCTCAAAAAGCCTTCAAGAGATTACATGTTTCACAATTAAACAGATCTTACAATTTATTAAAATCACGTAAACTTCAAAATACCTATCTTATTGATTATAAGGTGATGTGATCTACAACTAAACCTACCATAGAGCCTAAAATTCACCAGAATATCAAAAACCCACTAACCAATTCAAATACCTATCTTATTGATTATAAGGTGATGTGATCTACAACTAAACCTACCATAGAGCCTAAAATTCACCAGAATATCAAAAACCCACTAACCAATTCAAATAACAAGCAAACAAATATTTGAGCCTCAAATATTTCACAATCATCGAAACCAAAAATCAAATAACCACAAAACTCACCCTATCACTTCTAAAGATATCAGATCCGAAACATAATCACCTAACAAGTGAAGAAACTTACAAGCAAATTTAACCAAGAAAACATCTAAAGTTTTTAATACGTTCAGCCTCATAAAAAGGAAAATCACAACCATAATAGAAGTTATCGAACATATCTATAACTTCAACAACAATATAGGACCCATGAAGTCATGAATCAAAATCAAACAAATATCAGAAAAATCCATCTGATCAACAAATAAAATTATTTAGATTAACCATACCTACAAGTTAGATTTACACGCAAATCAGGTATACAACCTCAAAATCACAAAGATCAAACAAACCCAGAAATAAATTCAGCTAAAAGAATAAATCAACACAAAACAAGAGAAAATCAGGAGCATACCACTGAATCCAAAGAGCTTTGACATGGGAACAGCTCAAGAAACCCCGGGAGGTCAAATCTTCTCGATTCTTCACCCAAAAACCCTCCAAAAAGAGCAAAAAAGAGAGACCCGATAAAGATAAAGGCTAATATTGAAAAGTATAGAGCTTGAGTACAAGAATGCATAAGAGAATCAGAGATTGAAGGACATGAGAACCCTATCAGATAGGGCAAAAAAAGATAGTGAGGAAGAAGAAATGAAGAAAGGAAAAATGAACGGAAGGAATTCTATTTGGGAGGTTTTATTGTTAGTGGATTGTGGTTTAGGTACGTGACAATATACACAAGAGAAGCCCACATGCAATGTATTTGCGCATAGAAGTGGGGTTTCCTTGTAATATTCTCCTACCAAATCAAAACCAGATACCACGTACTTGGATCTTAAAACGGTTTTGTTTCTCTTTTGCGTTAAGTGGAGGTGTTTGGTTGCTCGGTTAAGTTCGGGGTTGTTTGTTTACTTCGATATCCCCTCCTTCCCTTGTTCTTTCTTACCACTAAATATATGAAAATTAAATAGTAGTAAGATTTTTTATTTATTATTAACTATTCTTCAACAGCATTTTTCATCCAAATTTTTGGATAACCATAAACACGTGAAGTGCACACGTGATTAACTTGAGAGTAAAAGTATCAAAATGACTAAAAATTAAACCCACAACTTTCTCTCTCTTGCTTCGGACACCCCAAAGAGGGAATCGTTGTGAGTTTCTTTTACTTACGTTAGTTCGCTCCCCATGCATGTAAGCAAGCATTTGCCATCAGTCTTTTTAGGAAAGATTATAATTATATAGAGTTCAAAAATTTCCTTCTTAATTTTGTAGTATCGGATTGATTTTTGTGGGAGTTAAATTTATTTTCAATAAGTACATATTAATTAATTATTTATTTAGTTTCTTTAAAACCGTATTAGTTAACTTCAAGTATGTTTTAAATAAAGCAATGTTAAGAGGGACATTTGTCTCTAAAGTCCATTTGTTGTTAGGCAATTGATAAGAAAACGTTTTGATTTTAAGAAAAAAATCATTATTATCGATAGAGATGGATTCAAGCAGAATCGAGTTTGAATACTAAAATATTTGAGTTCGGTTTAAACTTAAATGTACAAGCTCGAGCTTGATAAATTTTATGACGACTCAAGTTCGATAACAAACGAGTCTATTCAAACTCGAACTTAAGTTTGAATTATAATTTTGATAAATAAAAATATTAAATAAATATTAGTTTGAGTTCGAATTCAAGTTCGATTCTAAGTTTTGGATTATCCATTCAAATTCGAATATGAATTAAAACTTTAATAAATAAATATTAACTCGAGTTTATTTCGACTCGATTCAAATTTAATAATATTTTATTAAATTATTTAAAAACCTTTCAAACCGACCGAATTAGCTGACATGTATATATTTTTCTTGAAGCAGCCATTTGAAGACTAAAGTGACCGGCTGGCGGCCTTTACGTTGCTTTTCTTTGAACAATCCATTTTAAAATAATTATATACAATATTATCTCTGCATATCATTCTTTTAATTCATAATTATTTAATTAAAAAATCTGAAGTTGAGGTCCGTGTAATTGAACTGAAAGTTGATAAGTTTCCCCTACTACATTCCATTACTTGCTATATTTTCCTAATGCATCCAACTCACGAAATCCAGAAGGTGCACGTGTACCTGACCCATTTCTACTTACTCTGAAGCCAAATTGCGTATATTTACTAATTAATTAATTAAACGTTTAACATGTAAAGAGCGCACGTATTGATCATAACATGACAATTGGTAACCGTAGTTACACAAAGCTAAAGCAAGTGGGTCGGTTGGATTCCATTGGATTTGTAAATTTGCAACATCTTTTTATCTCATTCATCCTTTAGATTTTTCATAATGCTTCATCTCATTGTCATAAAAGAGATAATATTTTCTACAAAAAAAAATAAAAAAAAATGATAGGTATACATCCCAAATGTATAATCTCAACGCATAGAAAGTTGACTAATAGTTTTAAGAAAATCGAGTGATAACTTCAAGAAAATTAAAATAGCAACACTTATGGATTTAAAATAAATTTTCAATTTTATGCTTGCGTGGCCTAGTTTCATTGATCAATGGTTGAAATGTGTCCTTTTGTTGTGTGTTTATCTTTACTAAAAACGAGAGAAGATTGAAATGAAAGAGATTTTGATTTATGTTAACAAAATTTTATTTGATTCTTGCTCCAAAAACCCCTTTATGAAAGGATAACATTGTCTTTGTATCAAATATGTCAAAAATTAATATGAGATAACGTAGACATTTCATTTCGTTCCAAATTTTAGAATGAAATACGTTAGCTTAATGATAAAAACTCAATTATAAAATGCTCAGATTTGGAGAAAACGAAAACTAAGATTTTTTTTTTATTATTTTTAAAGGAACCAATTATAAACACAATCTCAAACCAAAAAGCTCCAAAACTCGTGTGTTGAGCCAAAGCCCAAAACAAGAACCGATCCAACCTCGCTAGACCAATCGAATCTGACCGTGACCAATCGACTCTATCAATGGACCAGTCAGTCCAAAGCCGTCACAGATCTCCTAAATTTCATTATTTATCGCAGAATCATCCAAAGTCAATTATGTAATCCTTCTTTTGACCATCCGTGACCATCAAGAAAGATCATAGAACATTTCCATCGTCAATCGCGATTATAATTTTATTCCAATTTTATTTTTGTAATATTCTAAGAATATACCGAGAATATGTCGGTTTTGCAAATCTCTTTATCACTGTCCATTTCGACAACGACCGATCTCACTTTTCATTCGAATTTACCCTAAATACATTTTTACCTATAAATGCCCCCCCCCCCCCCCCCCAAAAAAAACTTCAATTTTACACCAACACACCTTGTCTATACCGACAAACACAAAAAAAAACACATCGACAGACACCGAAAATTCACAGAAACAGAATATACCACATTCTCGCCATCCTAGCTAAACTCTAGCCAAATCTCCCTACATTTTCATATACTTGGGTATTCAGGTAGGTTTTTTTGTAATAGGACCGGTTCCTCACAAATTCTTCACCCTACACACCAAAATTACTAGCCAAATCTCCACTCGAATATTATAATTGGTTTTCCTCATCTCAAGAACAAGTTTAAGGCTCGAGTCCATCTAATCCGAATGAAGTTTGTGGATCTTTGAGGGCAGTCGTACATACTCACACGTGGCAATTCAAAGTCTCCTTTTTAAAGGTTGGTATCATTACCTTTAGTATTTTAACTTTATCATTGACATAAAAACGAGTATTACTTTTATGATGTATGAACCCTCTTGAATATGCATGCTAAAATGGATTGATTTCTTTGTCATGTAATTTAATCTCATCATGATATGTAAATTTGTAAGCAATGAATTTTAGATTTAAGATGTCGTCATCCCTTTTTATGCTCACATGAATAAGCATGTTTTTGTTGATATAAGTCGTCAAGTTCAGATTTAAATTCGGATGTATTCATGGATTTTATATTTTGACAATGAAATATCTGTTCAAATTGTACACTTGATGCATTCAGACCGATCGAACCCCTGTAGGGTCCAATCAGCCCATTTTAAAAGCTGATCAGTTTTCCCTTAGAACCGATTGGTCAGGACACCATCTAGGTAGAATCTTCGTAAAGTTTTCTTTACTTTTTATTATTGCTTCTAATATGCTAATATGGTTTTTGTGGCCTTATTCATCATCTTTTCTCTTGGTATATTTAATTGAAATCCATCTTTAGGTTTGCATCTTTTTTTAGTTAATTATAATCTTTGCTTGAAAAGCAATCGTTAGAGTTAAGTCTGAGGACAATGTTGTTAAACAAATGAATGTTGGTTCAGTAATCCCCTAAGTATACATGATTCCTTCTTGATTGTGATAATTGTTAAATTATTGCTCTGGTTGGTTTAATTGTAACTGTGTGTGATGAATGCTAGTGTGTGGTATTTAATTTAAGTTAATCTTTAATTGTTTTCCCAAGAATACGAGGGTTAGATTTCGACCTAAGCGAGAGGAAAAGCTTTAATTCCTTATTCTCTCGCACCTTAATCTCTATTCCTGAATCTCTCACAGATCAATAACAAAGGATTTGACCCCCTTCAAGGTCAAATGACTACTCAAATTACCCGTTGACTTAGCTTTGACATATCCCTCGAAAATGCTTATGTCGTACATAGTGAGATGTCCCAAACATAATAGGTTCTAATTATATTCTAACCCATTTCGATTCGCACCATCGCTTGTTGATCATTCTTTGAAGGGAATAGCTTTCTGTATTTAGACAGAGTCGTGGAAAGACGAAAAGAGCGGTACCTATAGATATAAGGAGTAATATTAATCTTCTTAGTTGTTTCTTAATTTCAATTAAGTATGGAATCCTATGGAAGATGTTAGTCTTATCCTTATTATGCTTTTTGTTGACATTGAGCAACTTAGTCACCTTTGAATGCCTCAAGCGGCAAATAACTTAGAGTTTTGGTTGGAAAAGAATCATTCATTTTATGCTTTTTCACCAATGTCTTTATGGAAAGTTCACAAACATTTTATACATAAAATAATAGGTTATTATTATGAAACATTTTTACATTTTACTTTATGTTTCAATATTTCCTCTTACGTTTTAAATTTGATCAATTTATTTTTTCATAATAGAGTGCATCCAATAGACTCGTTTGATCAAAATTTGGATCAATATAGAACCGTTACACACTTGTAATCCACATGTGTGCCTCATGTGAATGTGAAAAGATAATTTTGTTCTCTCTTTTTTTTTTTTTAACAATCTCTTTTGTTTTCCACAAGCACAAAATTCTTAATTCTCTCATCTGTAATTCGTGAAGATAACTTTGAGAAAATAATGTTAGAATTATACTTGCGCATTCAAATAAGGTGCATGTATGGACTGTACGCTTGCACCGTTTCAAATTTGGCCAGAATTTTGATCAAAAGGCCTACCTATTGGATACGCTTTATAATGCATGGTGTAGATGGATCAAATTTAAAACGTAAGGGAAACACTGAACATGAGGTAAAATGAAGTGGACGTGAAAGCACAATCTGTGGCGTAGTTGTGGCCATTTTATTGGATATGGAAACCATTCATGCTCTCATGATCAATTAGGGTATGCTTAGCTGTGGAAAATGAATCCAATTTCCTTAACACTTTCTTTAATATTTTGGATATTTTTAAAATAATTTGAAAAATAGCACTCCTATTTCCAACATAAATATTGAAAATGTTAAAAAAAATATTGATTCTCTAACTTTTTTAATATTATGTTGAAAAGAATAGTGTTATTTTTAAATTATGTTAAGAATATCCAAATTGTTGATAAAAATATTTTAAAAAATAAAAATAAAAAATATTTTCCATGCGCACCAAATCTTTTTAAACATCATCTTGCCATTTTTCTTTTCCTTTATGAGAAAACATCAACTTGCGATTTCTATTAAATGTGTAAAAGAAAGAGAAAGCTCAAGTGGCATGGGGTCTCTTTTAATATATTCAATTAATAATTAATAATGTAAATTATAAAGTAACCACTTATTTGAAAAATCATGGTCTAACTTTTTAATTTGTGCATAGGGAATGTACCACTTGTCAAAGTGCATGCATGTTCTCCCATTTCTCCTCTTTGGGTTAATCCCTCTATACTATTTTTCATATTGCTTGGACTTGTCTCTAGCGAATTCAAATCCCCAAAGCCTAACAAAAACAATAGTAATAAATAAATTATATCTATGATTAATTAAATCTAAATTAATTAACCCTCGATCACGTTTATTAAAAGAAGTTTCAACTGTCAACAGCCCCACTTGGGAACCAAATTCAGATCCATGCTTTAGGGGAATACCACCAAAAAACAAAACTGCTATAGGGGAATATGACAAATGGTAACGCATGCCTAGCTAAGATAGACCAAGTGGGCTGCCTCCATTACTTATGATGATATGCAAATTAATAATTATCACAAAAAATAAAATTAATGTTCTTAACAGGATGCAATCGCATGCATGCTGCCCTATTTGACAAATAAAGGAGAGAGGAATTTTGTATCGATTGGGTAAAATAAAAATGTGGATGAATGATTTTTTTTCCTTAAATAAACAAGTTATAATTTTTTTAAATTGAAATGCTCGAGGAGTGAGACCTTAAGTAAACTAATTTTTTATTATATATATATATATATTTTTTTTTATCATTTTTGTCAATCATAAAATGAAAGATATCAATCGTTCTTATTTTTTTATCATTTCTCTTTTTTTTTCCTCACTTTTCTTTTCTAACAATAAAAATAAACAAATCTTCTTACTAACGCTGGCAGACACCGGTTAGATGGGTTCTACAATGACTTATTTACAAATGAAGCATAATGGTAAAAAATATTATACATGGTGATAAAAAATTACATTATATGTAAAAGAAAAAATAAACTGAATTATGGAATAAAAGTTTTTATAACTTGATTTGATTTTAAGATCGATTTTAGAATTTTTATATTTCAGTAATTTAGTATCGTGATTCGTTTTGAAAATGAAAATTATACTTGTTGGAAATATAGTAGTATTTTAAAACTCAAAGTCCACATTTTTACGGGGATTTATGCTTATGGTTGTATATGTTTATGGCTATACATGCCTTCAACTATACCATAAACTTACAAAAGCGGTAGTCTATTGTCATATTTATTATATTAAATTGGTTAATTATATTTTCTTAATTGATGAATATTTGTTTGATTGTTACTACTCATTGCATTTCTACAATCATATAATAAATGCTTTATTTTCTCATCTTTTCTATAAATAGATTACTTCTCCCCACTTCTTAACACAAAAATATATAGAATTTAATAACTATTCTTACTATTCGGCTTACTTTCCCATAGCAAACAAATTCATTTTCTATAAATCAATTTTCTAATCATCCAAAGGAGTGGACCTGAGCTTTCAATCAGCACCTTTGTATTTTTGAGTGCACGTATACGGATAACACGATAGCTGAATTCTTGATAGTAGATCATCACTAACCTGTTTTACAAAGTCATTAACTTAAAGATGCGCGAACTACACTTAAGAACAGTGAACTTACTCTTAAGAACAGTGAACTTACATATTTTTACCGCGATAAATATCAATTTTTTCTATCCTATTTTTTAATTTTTACAATAATACTGAATTATTGAAATATTATCAAACTTAAATTAAGCCGTCTTTAAAAGGTTTTGGATTAAAAAAAATGGTATGTAAGTGTCTTTTTCTTTTACAATAATTTAGGCGCATTCAATTGCAGATTTTTAAAATTTTTTTAAAAAAATTTGTATTGAAAGGCATTTTTAAATAAAAAAAAAAAAAGAATTTATGATAATCTTAAAGATATTAAACGATTAAATGAACCCTTAGTTCCTTAAAAACCTCAATAAATTTAGTTACAAAACTTATATTTGATATTCAAAATTTACACTATAAAAAAAGAATATTCAAAATTTAATAGACTGAATAATGATCCAAAATTAGGGATCTAATATGAAGATCCAAATTTAGGTTCAATACCGAAATTATTGAAATAATTCGGTATCGACTATCTTGAATTTAAGATATTTGATAATTTGATAATTAAATTGATACCATTTGTTTTCAACGAAGAACTTAAGTTCTTAAAAGAAAATAAATAATAAACCACCCACTGAGAAGGAAAATCCCGTAGCTTGTCATTGATTTTGCATTTCGATGCAGTGGTAGTGTTTAATTTAATATGGCTAAGATGTTTGGGGGGGGGGGGGGGGGAATTAAATCTTCACTTAAAGCGATATTTTCTTAAAAAGTTAAAAAAAAAAGTTGTTTTTAATGGAAATTTAATCCCCACTCAAACATTCCCTATATGACCCCCAATAAGAAAGAGATTATCTAAGGCAAAATTATTTTCTTTTCAAATAGAAAATATATAATCTCCCACGTGTAAAATAACTTTAGCATTAAAAATTGAAAAAGATAAAACTTTTTTTCAAAGGTAAAGTGATCTCACCCTCCAGTTTTCGTATACCGTATAAGTTCAATTTCCTTGGACCGATAAAAAACATAAAACTTTAGATAAATACAAATATATCAATTTAGTAATAATTATTTAGTTCCAAATTAAAAAAAAGAACAATAAACTTATCACACTATTAAGAAATTTGATAGAAAAATGAAAAAAAAGGTAAATTTCATTTAATAAATATATCCTTCACATATGTGTAAAACAAAACACGCACGTCTCGATGGAGTACTATAGACCCAATATTATATAACTACATTAATTTCTACTTGATATTTTTACGCGTGTGCATCGGTTGGATTAGGTCGGGTTAGAGTTCGACCCTAATTTAACTTATGACATAATTTTTTCAACCCTGATCTAGCCCAACTCATGACGGATTTCATAAATTTCAACCCTAATCCAACTTATGGAAACTTTGATTAGATTGGATTGGCTTAAGATTGGGTTGTGAAATCAAAACAAACTTAAAATATTATATTTCAATATAAAATTTTCGAAATATATCCATTTATCCATATTCTAAGAGAGGAAGTAGAGATTCATCAACACAAGTTCATTGGTTACCTTCTAGTATGGAGAATTTTATTAGGATACAATCTTATCCGGTTGTAGACTACTAGTCCAGAAAATGTACATGGTACCAATGTTGTAAAAGGCGGTCTCCGAGCGCACCCAAAGGTAAACTGTTTCGAAAACACCTCAAGGCGTGAAAGGTTGGACATTTTTGTCATTGGACGCTTGTCTTTTGCCTTGGGGCGTACGCCCGGGACGTAATTTTTGAGCCCCGGGCGCCCAGGCGTACACCACGTGAAACTTTCGTTGAGTGCTCGCTTTTTACCTTGGGGCGTACACCAAAATTGCGCTCCGAGCGTACGGCCGGCGATGTTTTTTTAAAAAACTTAAAATTTAGGAAAAAAATGCACATTAAAGTCTAAAACTCATAACCTAATGAGTGTCATAGATCTTAACCACTAAGCTAGTATTCTTGTTATCACATTATTACACTTCATGCATATATAATACATGTTATCTAGTTTAATAATAATTACAAACTATTTAATTAATCACTTACAAATTACAACAATATAGAAATATAAGTTATACTTCATATAATTTATATATTAGTATTTATAAAATTATAATTATCATACTATAGAGAGTTAATAAAGTATTAAATTTTGATAAAAATTAATTAATTAATTAAAATTATTTTATTATTTTAATTAATTAATTAATATTATTTTATTAAATTTTAAAATACTCTAATAGATTCAAAAGATTCAAAAGATTTACATTTCAATGTATGAAAGTAAAACATCTCGCTCAACGCTTTCGCTTTTAAAAACACTGCATCGCACAGAAGGAATTCTATTAGACTATGTCATTCAACTATTTTGACTAAAGTTGAGCTGTTTCTTTACATTTTCCTTTTTCCTAAAAGCATAAATCTCCTCTCCCTGTAGTTTTGTTCAATCTTAAAAGCATCCTCGATCCACTTTGATTAAAATGCTCTCCCATGACTTTGTCCAACTCATCAAAAGTAGGAAGCCCATTTGACCAAGTCCAACTCATCTTTTGCTTAAACTACACTTTGTAGACCGAACTTAAATAATACATCTACTACTTAATTAAACAACATAATTGTAATGGAAAACAAAGACCCAAATTAACCAAATAATATATTAGAACGAGATTCAAGGACACAATCAGAGTAGATTTTTTCATATCGAACAAAAATCTTAACAAGTTCTTAAGATAGGGCAATCGAATTATTTTCTTATCCTGAATTATTAGACAACTTTAGGAAATGTTTAGTGGTAGAAATTTCTTTAATTTTTACATATTGTTTTTTTTTTAAAATACAAAATTTTCTAAACAAAATGATTTTTTTTTCTATAATTGAACACAATCGTAGTATGAGGTATCCAATAGGTTATTTCGATCAAAATTTTAGTCAAATTAAAACCGATGTACATGTGTGTATGATTTGAATGCGAAATGATAACTCTGACAGTATTTTATCAGAGTTATCTTCGCGAATTGCAAATTGAGGAAGAAAGGATTTTGAACTTGAAGAGAAAGAAATATAAGATTTGTTAAAGAAAATAAGAGAAGCCAGAGTTGTTTTTTTGGCACACGTGTGAGTTGTACATGTACAATAATTTTAATTTAATTAAAATTTTGATCAAAATAATCTATTAAAATATAAAAGATATTAAAATATGAGTTCAAACACGTGATTATCTCTTAATTTTGAGTGGAAGAGGTGCAGTTGGGTTGTCTCATCTTATTAATAAGGCTTCCATTCAAATTCTGGCCCACAACCACTTTCTATGTTGGAGGTGAAGAGACGGTTCTCTGTCAAAATTCAATGTTGGTGTCTTTGTGCCTGTGTGTGGGGGAGAGGGGCATGGATTATTTAGATAGTTCACCCATTTGGAAGCAGACACACGGATTCATAGTAATTAATCCACTCGTTAGGAAATGAATGTGAAAAGATCTACACATTGAATCTATCATTGCAATTGATAGTCACCCAAATGTGAAACAGACGTCTTGCCTATTAGTCTAATTGATCCACATCCATTTGGGAGCCTCATTTGTCAAGAAGTTTCAACCAGAATGACATTCTTCCTTTTTAAAATCTCTCTTCTCCCCCCCCCCCCCCTCCCCCCCCCCCCCCCTCCTGCTTATTATTTGGAAGAAAGTTGAATTTGGCAGCCACTTGTTACACATTTGATCTAACTGTAGTTTTGGTTTATGACGGTCAAAATAGTTTTGAAACTTTTTTGATAAAACAATTTAGTGTTAAAAACTGTTTCGTGATAAGTAGAGCAAGAGAGTCTATGAACAGAAACATTTCATCCACATGCTGTAATTAGCCTATGAATTTCAATCAGATATCAATGTCTTGAAAGGAAATTGATGCAATGTGGGTTCGCTAATGATCATCTATAAAATGATAAACTTAACCACTACCATAACCAACAAAAGTTTTAAAAGATTCGGGCTTGCACCACAGATCCCAGTAAACAAACAAATATAGGCAGTGACAATCTCAAATGGCAAGCATATTTAGAGTAATGATCCCCAAGATTGGGCCAACAAGCTATAACTGGATATACACAGCATAATACAGTTTCTCTGCTTAATCCACAAGCAGGATGAGATAGACAAACAATAACCATTAGGATGATACTATTTGTAGAATAGGTATTTGCAACTCCATTCAGTATCAAAGCCTCGTATGAGTTAAAATGTGAATAAAAATTGGAAAAAAGAAAGAAATGAAAAAAATTAAATCCCATGTTATACATGCTCAATCATATAAGCCTTCCTGCTCCCAAACATCAACAAGAAAATCCACCATTTCCTGTCATATTTAATCCACCAAGCAGTCAGGAACATTTCTTGCAATGATACACGATGGAAATAGCAGAACACATCCAGAACTAGATCAAACTTACAGTAAGAGGGATAGAATGGTGGAAAGGCTTGCTAGTCCCCAATAAGCTCTCATAAGTTGCATAACAACTGCAAATTACAGCAATTGAACCACATAAAGGAAAAATCAGTTTACAGAAGATGCCAGAACTAAATAAAAAATGATAAGGGCCTTCAGTTAACAGAAAATAAATAACACTACAGCGGAGGAGGGTGTCCCATCAAGATGTTGGAATACTTGGATAGAAGTTCATAAGATAATATTGGTTATTTGGTCAAGCCAGTAGATCAAGGCTTCAAAAACGGCATCTCTGTAAATAGGAAAATGCATCATACAAGCAAAGAAGAGATGCAAACAGCAAGTTCTAGTAAGAGTCATTCACCTTATTGTGGGTTCTCGAACTTGCGTATGTGTCTGAGAACTTTTGTTTGCAAGCCATTGCTGCCTCGTCTGGTTCCAGAGAAGAAGGCCTGCAAATAAAGATTCCATCATTGAGGGGTTTCAAAGATACAATCACAAGGAGGAAACCCAGATGAAATATAAGACCAGAAACATGCATAAAAACACCAATAATGCTATGCGTAATTAAGCTATCAATTTACATAAAAAGATGCCTGGAACCTATATATTAGACATATGGAGGACAGAGAAATATAAATTAGATTGGCTACTTTAACAAAAAAGCAAGAACAAAATTCAAGCATAAATACACAACACAAGAAAATGTTGTGGAAAACTAGAGGAAATATAAAGTGACCAAGTTCAATGGAACCTTCCTGGACATTCATCATCTTGTTTCTATAATTGTTCTTTTATTTTACACCCATGCGAGACAGAACAGCCACAACCTCACCCTCCGCCCCCATTTTTATGGAGGAAGGAAATGCATTAGTTTACTGATTACATAACATCAAGTGATGACAAGCTAAATAAAACAGCTTAATTTCAGTCTTTCAGATGTGTCTCCAGCCTCCAGGCATATCCCAAAGTTTAAATGAGAGCAAGTCATAGAACAGCTTCATGCAATCAAACAACCAAGACAAACCTACTGATTGCTTAAACAATACCATAACTATAGCTAGCTGAGGGAATCAGTTGATATTCTAAAAGGGACAAGTTAAAATAGTGCGCTGAAACTCAGGATCATAGACTACACAACATAGTCCCAATTAAGCTAGATGCATAGAAAACGCAAGTCAGTTTTAGTTAGTTAGGTTAACATATTTCAACTTGCCATGATTTACAAATTTGGTGGGATTGCTTGTGCTGCCAGAACCACTATTGTAGGGATCAAGAGGATGGTTTAATGTGCTGATTGATGAAAGGCTCAGTTGGGATTGAAGTGCACTGTTGTCCATTTCACAAGTGCTAGTACTCCACAAATCCTCTGATATGCTAGCTTTCTTCACCGATTGGCCTTGAATTCTCAGTCCCTTTGATGGTTCATCTACTGCAATAATTACTGGGGGTTTACTACAGCATCCAATACAACCTCTGCTCTGTTACAAACAAGGATTAACCACAAATTGATTACCACCAACTATCAACAACTCAATTCTCAATCTCGCAGTCAGCAATAAAAATGATTGAGCATGAAACAAAAATGACAAAAGCAATAGCAAAGAAAAAAAATCACTTTACAAAGCTCCAATGTGTAGCATTGATGAGCCTTAAAAAAACTTTTTAACAATTTCCTCCAACACTTTTTCCTTTTGAGACAAAGGGTGCCTAGCCTATATATTCAGGACATACCCATAAATATGTCAAGCCAGATTCATCCCAGCTTATCCACATTTTACACAGGCGTAAAGATGAATCATATAAAGTTAACATCTTAGAATCATTGGCAAGCACAATATCAAGTAATTCAAGAGTTTATTTCTGAGGGGAAAAAGAAAGAAAACAAAACTAGTAAAAAAAAAAAAGGAAATCGATTTCTCCCTCACACTGAAAAGAGCTTTGCATTTCATCTTAAACGATTCCATCACTGAAATAGAAAGAGCTTGGAAGTAAGCTCCAGAAAACATAAAAAATGAACAACATGGTTTCTTCCCAAAGCATCTCTGTGTTTGGGTAAACAAACACCACCTAGAATACATAGCTCCTAAGGTATTCAACCCCCAAAGCAAAACCCCTAGGGTATCATAAAACAAACTGCCCAAAACTTCAAGGAAAGAATGACAATAAAAAAAGAAAAAAAAACATGCTTCTCTGTTCACTTTTGCTTACAGAATAAGCAAGCACAAAAAAACCTAGATTCCATGTTAATAAAAGCAAAGCTTGTACTACACATATAAACCTTAAACATACCCAAAATGCCAATGAAAACAAAATAAAGTAGATCTTTTGTCTATCCTGTTTCCGTAATTTTGTTTTAAAAAGTGGAACAGAAAAAAAAAAAGAAGCTTATAATTTTCGAACTTTTTAATTATTTATTCTTCTGCCTTGAAATGTTGTACAGCGAAACAGAGCCTAAGAACGTGTAGGAAACATATTTTTTAAGAACGTGTACACAATTTTTTCTTCTCCTTCACCCAACTTTCTAGGCAAACAAACAGTCTCAAAAGAAGAAAAAAGTTTCACGTATAGAAGAAAATCGAAGAACTCACCCCATGCAAGCAATCAGATGGCGGATCCAAGAGGGAAGGAATCTACAAATTTGCATCTTCAATGGTCAAAGCAGAGATTTTCTAGGCAAAACCCTAATTCCAGGAAGGAGAGTAGCCTAACAATCCTGCAAAACAATCAAATACCCATCGATCAATGATAAGAAAGAGAAATGGTAGGCGCCTTGTTTTGTTCCCGAGAAGGAAAACAGAGTAAAAAAATATGTTAAAATTTCCCAGAAAGAGAGATACCTCAAAAATGGCATATTTAAATCTGATTGAGATTACGTGCTTCTCTCCTCCCGAGAAAAATTGGCCCTCTGATAGATTCAACCAAAGGGCTCTCTCGATTTTTTTTTCTATGAACTTTTTTTTCTCTGCTTTGTGATTGTTGCACTTTGCCAATGGAGAAGCGAGAAAAAGGGGGAAAAAGCTTTGTTGTTTGTATCCACGAAGTTTCTGTTACCATTTCTATTTTTTTTTTTAAAAAAAAACGAAAAGTTTGATAGTTTTTAACTACCGTTGTGATTTTGATGATTTGTGGTGTTGGGTCCATAATTAGATGAACAGTTGGTTAGGATTAGTTAACAAGCCTAATTGTTTTTTTTTTTTTCATTATTTTTATGTCCCCCTGCTTAATTGTTTTTTGGCATGCCTACAATGTTTTATTTTAAAGTGAAGCGTTTCGTTGTTAAATTTTCAAGTAAAATAATATATTTAATATTAAAAAATTAATATTTGATGATAAAAAATATTATTAATGTAAAATATTATTTTTTTATTATCAAATATATTATTTAAAAAATAATAATAATAAAACATAAATTCCTCAAAAGTGAATTATATGAGTTAGTCATTATAATATATACCTTGTTTTTAACTAATGATTATCTACAATCATTCTGTAAAAACAATATTTATAGAAGACTGTGAAAAAAGAAGGTGTTAATGATAAAAAGGAAATCTTCGCACCTAATAATAACATATTATGCAATTTATATTTGCCAGTGACACCACCTCATTTATATATATATATATATATATATATATATATGGATGATTTTTTTTAGGATTAAGAAAACGAAAAGGTAATACCAATGTTTTCATGAGTATTCATGGAACTCGCCCGGAGCGAAGCAAAAACGTCCGAGAGCTCATGAAGTTAGGCGTTTCTTTTTCGAGGCGTTCATTTTTTTTCTTAGGGTGTAAACCCGGGGCTAAAAAATTATGCCTTGGGCGTGCGTCCAGTGAAGGTTTTTTAAAGCACTTAAAATTTAAGAAAAAAATACAAATTAAAAGCTTGAACCCATGACCTAATGAATGTCATAAGCCTTAACCACTAAACCAATAGTCCTATTGTGACATTATTACACTTCATAAATATATAATATATGTTATCTAGTTTAATAATAATTACAAATTATTTAATTAATCATTTACAAGTTGTAACAATATAGAAATATAAGTTATACTTCATATAATTTTTATATAAATATATATTAATATTTATAAAATTATAATTATTACACTATAAAAAGTTAGTAAAGTATTAAATTTTGATAAAAATTAATTAATTAATTAAAATTATTTTTTATTTTTTTATTTTAATTAATTAATTAATATTATTTTATTAAAATTTTAAATCATTCGAACGTATTCAAAAAAACTTACATCCTAATACATCAAGACAAAACACCTTGCTCAACGTATTCATCTCTAAAAACACTGAGTAATACCAACTATAGCATCCAACAAATATGTAAAACACTAATAATGGATGGGATTCTAAGCCAATAATTTTTTTTGGGAATGTTATAAATAAAAATCCATACTGGATGGGGTTCTGAAATGATTCCAAACATTGGCTAAAGTGCAATCTCTCTCAGAGTAGCATGTAGTGGATTTTCCTCAGAATTTGGATAAAGGTCACAATATATTGAAGCATTGGTATTTCTGAAAATGAGGGTTTTTTTTTTTTTTTTTTGGTAAAAACTAATGTTATGGTGATGTTTAAGGTAGATTTAAACAAACTTAAATCAATTATTTTAAATCTCTTTCAAGACATTATTTAAATCTGACCCAAACAATACTTATACCTGATCGTTGCAAGTTAACACTTACTAAAAGTTTTAAATAAAAACAAATGAAAGAGAATAAAAACTCAAAAGGAGGTGGTCTGTTTGATCGATGCCTCCTTTTGAACATAAAACAGCTATTTATAAAAGATGATCGATTCTTCAAGTACAAGGCTACAATTAATAAAAATAAAGAGAGAGAGAGAGAGATGGTTTAGCAGAGATTATCTCATTTTCCCATATGTTGCAGTGTTGGCAGAGAAGCTTCATGTTTCCAACATTGGTAGAGATGCCTTATATTTCCTATATTGGCAGAGATATTTTTTCTTTATATATATATAGGTCCACTATGCTTCCATCATGTTTTGATGTTGTGCTCTGTAATGAAGTCTAGGTTATTAGCACTGTCAGCATATTCATCAGCTAATCGAAGGTTTTCATCCATATCGTTTTGAACATTGACAATATCATTCGTAGGCATATTCGGTGTTTGGAAATCCTTTGTCACTGTTTCATTAAGCAGGTTTTCTGCCTTTTTCTTTTGTGCTTCAGAAGGTTCAAATGAAGAATCTAAATTTGTGATGAAGATTCTTCGTCCATTCATGACTTTTAATCTACCTAATTTTTTGTAATATTGAGATATTTGATAAAATTGCAAATGACACTTTAACTTATAGCTCTCGATGTCAAGAATATTGATTGCTTTTTGGACGTCTTCAAAATTTTGTTATAATATCCATTGTCATTGAAATTTGAAGCATGAGATTCACTCAATATCCAGATTTGATAAGGTTGAAAGAATTTTTTTTTTTCGAAAACCAATTGTGTTGTAAATTTCAAATGTATACTATTTGAAAAAATCTTGATTTTTTATTTATAATATGATAAATCATAATTTTAATAAACATAAGTAATTGGTTTAGTTCATCCCATTTTAGATTTTGAAAAATTAAACGTTCAACAATTCTCCATTCAACATTTGCTATGTCACATGGATTATGATTGATAAAATGAACTAATTTTGGTGCATCATAATTGTTTAAAAATGCATATTCAATGTGCTTGTTTAGCCGCTGTTGAAGACTAATAATATTATCATATTTTATTTTTTTTATTGGAATATATATTTCATATGGTAAAACTTTTTTTAGGTTTTTCAAATAAAAAGATTAGCTTTATTTTTTAAAAAATGGGATCTCCTGATTGTTTATCTAGGAAATCTGCATTTTGGATTAAAATATTAAAAAGTTCAAAATTTTCTTTGAACAACTAAATTTTGTAATTTTATACTTTCAAAAACAAGATTTTTTAATTGATGTTATCTTTTAGCTTTTTCAAAAATTTTATTCATAAGATTACTCATATTTTTTCTGAACTGAACTTTTTTGTTTAAAATATGAGATTCCCATGCTCCATTAATGTCTTCATAGATATCATAGGGAATTCTTGGATTGAAGAATGGAGACACTTGTTTAGTTTCTTCCTTTTTGAATGAAAGAGAAAGGTCTTGTGCTTTTTGCACAATTTCATTGAAATTTTGGCTGGAAGGTGTTTTCTAAGGATTTTGGTTAAATTAGGACATTATCAATATCCATTGTTATAGGTTAGGATATGAAAATTGTCTTGTACATGGAAGTAAAAGGTCCTTGATTAGGTCCTTGAATAGATTGTCTCTTTCTTTACTGTGGTCCACTCTCCTTGTTTTTCAAGGATATGCTGTTTTCTTTTTTCAGCCATAAGGGTACCTGCTTAAACTATTAACAATAATATTATTAGTACCTTTAATAAATTCAATATCAAAAGTATATTGTTTAATATAATTGTACCATCTAATTCTTTTAGAATTTTCTTCACCCTTTTAGATTTTAGAAAATCTCTAACAACTCGATTATCTGTTCTTATAGTAAATTTTTTTGGTGCTAAATAAATATGAAATCGTTTAATACCATTTTTTTATGGCTAACAATTCTTTTTCGTGTGTAATATAATTTATTTCATTTGGTTTAAATTTTTCGGAATTATATCCACAAACTAATTCTTCATTATTTTTTATAGCTTTATGTACCGCTCTCCAATAATTATCACTAGCATTGGTTTCTAGGATAAGTTTATCTCTTTGTTTAGGAAAATAAACAAAAGGTAATTTATTGATTTCGGATTTGAATTATTTAATTAAATCAATATTTGTTTTATCCCATGTAAAAGATTTATTTTTCTTTAGTTTATTTAGCAAAGACTTTTTCTTTTTGGAAAAGTCTTTAATAAATTGTCTTCCATAATTTAGCATTCCTAAAAACCTTTTTAGTTTTTTTTTAATTTCTTTTGGAAACTCTTTTATTTTTGATATAATATATTTTTTGTAATCTAATCCCTTTTTGGGTTAGATATAATCCTAAAAAAATCAAATTTTGTTTTCTCAACCTCAATCTTTTTGGGGTTAAGAATTATTACATATTGAATAAATAAATCACATACCTTTCGAAGATGTTGTTTATGTTCTTCTGCTGTTTTAGAGAAAACTAAAATATCATCAATGTAAACTGAACAAAAATCTTTATATTTATTAAAAATACTATCTATCCATCTTTGAAATATTTGTGGTGCATTACACAGTCCAATATGCATTATTGTACATTGATAGTGCCTATAGGGGACACTAAAGACCGTTAAAGGTTTGGATTCTTCAGTTAGTTTTATCTGCAAAATCTTGATTTACAGTCGAATTTATTAAAATATTTTGCATTTTTAGTTTGGTTAACTAAAATATCTTTTCTTGGAATAAAATAACCACCAAATTCTAAATTTTGATTTAGTCTCTTGTAATTTATTATCATTCTTGCTTTGCCTCTTTTGATTTCTGAATGATTTCAAACCATAAAGGCTGGGCTAGAATGTTGACTAGTTGTTATTTTAATTAGTCATTTTTCTTTTAATTCTTTTATTTGAATTTCAAATTCATCTATATCTTGTTTAGTATAGATAATTGGTATAACCCTAATTATTTTATTAGGATAATTTAATTTTAAATGACAATACATAGGACCTTTTTTCCATAATTCTACTGGGTTTACACTAAAATTTGGTTTTAATATTTCATATATCCAATTATTATGTTTTAATTCGCAAATTTCTTCTTTGAGATTAATTCTCCACGTTTTTGCAATAAAAATCCTTTTTTTTTGCATCTATGTCTATGTTCTATTAGTATTGGAATCGAAACTTTTTGTCTCGATAAATGTAACACTAATATATTTTTATCTAATTCCATAAGAAAATATTTTCCTAAAAATTATTTCCTAATATGAAATCTCCATGCATAGCTGAAAAAAAAAGAATTTTTGGTATAATAATTTTTTTTTTATCTCCTAATCAAATTGCAATAAAAAAATTAGTGTTTTTTTGTCCATCTATTCCTTTAACTTAGATAGGATGCTTCCTCAATTCTCATTTTTCAGGTGGTAAAACATTTGGTCTATATACATAAGGAGTTGCTCCTGTATCTATGAGAGTATTTAAGTGGTATGGTTTATATCCACTAAAATTAAATATTGCTTAAACATAATTATACCTCTTTTCATTTTGATGATTGGACAAAATAATTTCATCTTCTCCTATGCCTATTTGAGATATTATTATTGTCTTTATTTAATTTTGAGTAGAACTGTTTCCTATTTTGGGAAATTTTCCTAGAAAAGTAAGTAATTTTGTGTCTTTTAATTCAACAAGTTTTGATGGATCGTCAAAACTTATTATTGGCTGTTCCAAGATAGATTTTTCCTTTCTTCTAGTGTCTCTAAAATATAAATTATTACCTGATGCCTTAAATTCAATAGATTGAATTAACTTATTAGAAATTTCTTCAGTTGTTTTTGTTAATAACCAATCATTTGATATTTCTAAATCTTTTCAATTCATTAATCGTGGTTGGATTTCTGAATCGAATGTTCGTGGTTCAAAAATTTATATTATTTTACCATCTATCTTTTTGGTGGAAGTTGTTAGATTTGTTAATTCATGGATTGCTTTCCATTCTACTGACAAATTAAAACTATTTTCTTCAATATTTATATTTTTAGTCTGAATTCTTATTTTTATAGTGTTTTGAATAGTTTGGTTTTACTTTAAACTATACTACGTCTGTTACTAGATTTGATTGAATTCCTCCAATTAGTGCTTTAATTGGATCTTTTCATCTTTTATATAAAATTACCGCTGATATGAGTATCAATTCCTGAGTGTTTTATTAATATGGGGTTATTAAAATTCTTAATTCCCTAAATAGGGTTGTTTTAATCTTATTTCTTTAAATGAGGTTGTTTTTGCCACATCATCAAATGCAAAATAAATAAATTACATCAGCGATTCCTATTGTTTGATATAAAGTTCAAATTAATTTCTACGAAACCTATCTTTGCATCTCATCAAACTTCATGAAGGTATCTGAACACAAAAAAGAAATAGAAGTAATAGACAAAGCAAAATTGCAAGTAATAATGCCAAATTTATAAACTATTAATTGTTTTTGATACTTGTATTCATGGACTTACTCAAAGACTCGAGCCGTGCCCAAAGTAATTCTGATTCTAGTGTTCCAAGTTAATGGTTTGCTAAAGTCATCTAACATGTGTAGAAACTCATGAAGTGAGCCATTCCTGAAATACACATAAAGCAATATGTTGTGCCCCTGTTTTGTACAATAACCAACTAGTTCATATATGTTCGGATGATGAATCTTTGAGATGTTGGCAACAATTGACCAAAACTCTTCCCGTTCTTGCTTTTAAAAAATGAGAAATTAATCTTTTTCATAGCTAGAACATGATCAAATGATATATATAGTATACCATATTAGCCATGTTGAAATAATTCCACCTTATCTTGGTCCAAATTGTCTAAGAAGGATAGGGACAAATAGATCAAATAATTGGGTAATGATGATAATTTTGGAAGAAAACGAAAAGTTTTAAGGATAAACTGTACCTTGCAAAATTAGCATTAGCAATATGCAAATCTGCCAATGAGAATTTTGTAGAACGAATGGAAGTGCTTTGTTTGGCACTCAGGAAGTTTACGAATTGGTTGTTATTGTTTGTCCTCATCAAAGATAGGTTTTGTAGAAATTAATTTGAATTTTGTGTCAAACTAAAGGGACCATTGATGTAATTTATTCATTTTACATTTGATGAATTGACAAAAACAACCTCATTTAAAGAAATAAGATTAAAATAACCCTATTTAGGGAATTAAAATTTTTAAGAACCCCATATTAGGAAAAAACTTTTTCATAGCAAGAACTTCTCACAAGGATTAGTAGTTAAATAAATGAAAAAAAATGAGATTACAATGTTATCTAATCAAAAGGGTATATATGATTTCAATTAATGAAAAAGTTGGCAAAGTTTTGAATGTATATAATCTAGAAGAAATCTTTGAAATATTGTTAGCAAATTTATGTTGTGAATTTAATATGTTCCAGCCTATATAAATCCAACTTGTGACCAGATTTTGTTAATTGTGAAACTTGGTAGAAAGTGAGACAACGAATTAATTTTGTTCTTTGCATAAGATTATTATTCTTGATTCCCAACAAGAAGAAATAATGTCAAAGGAAGATATATCATACAACTCATCAAACTGGCAAGGTTTATCCTCCCATCAATTTTATTTTCCTTGTGAATCTTTTGGGTTTATACATTTTTTTTCCTTCAAAAAGTTCTATCCTTCGTTTAACTTTTGTTACATTCTTTGAGACTACAAATGACTATATTAACGTTGTTTGTGTGACTTTAAGTACAACTTAAATCATAATTTAAATTACCAAAACTTAAGTTTTTAGGGTTAAAAGCTCTAAGAATTTTTAAGTTTTGATGATTTAAATTGTTTTTAAACAACTTTCAAACAAGGCCATTGTTTTTAAACGACCATTAATTAGCAAAGTAATCCAAAAATTTTATATTTGGAAAGCATGATGCATATCATCAAGGCACGATGCTTTTCTTTCTTTATTTTGTTGTTTTAAGTAAAGTCATTGGTGCATATTGTCATGTTTTATCTTCCCTTTCCCATAAAGTGTTATGTTAAGTTATACTGAATTTTTTCCATATAAAAAGTTATATGGAATTTTCTTATTGAAAATGTTTGTATTCATGCTTATCCTTGTTTGCTAGTTTTAACATATTTTTTTTGAAGACAACTGTTCAATTTCAAGCTCTGGTAAGTCATGAAAATCTTTAGCTTCGATCATTTTTTTTTTCATACTAAAGTATTTCAATTCTTTAGTTACCTTTGGTATATTTTATCATACTGCTTTTAAACATGGACTGATGTTTCAATTTTGGTTCACAAGGGTTAATTAACACAATGTATGGAGTAAATTGTTGAGATTTTGGCTCAAATCCCCACAAAGAGGACTTTTAATTAGTTTGGGAAAATAGGCTTCTTATTTTATAGTTGCTTATTCCAGTAGGAGTAGAATTAGTTTCCTGTTATTGTTCTTTTTCTAGTAGTATTAGGAAATATCCTCCACATAAAAAGGGGTCCTAGAGAAGGCTTGAGACATATTCACAATTCCAATATACATTTTAAATCATAGGGGTTTATTACTAGAGCTAGGACAAGAGCTTTGAGTGTATTGGAGTTTTGGGTTGTCAAATAGAGAGAGCAATTACAACTATAGCTAGGTTGAGAGCTTTGTGTGTATTGTGGCTTTTGGGTTGTAAGGTAGTGAGAGTTTAGCAACTTTGCTCTTCCTAAAATTGTAATTGAAGATTAATAAACCAGCGTGCTTTGTTGGTGGATGAAAAGAGTTGTCGAACCATTTAAAATTCTTGGTATTCTTACTCTTTGTTTGTTTCACCTATTAAATTATTATGGTTTTATTTTTGCCTAAAATTTGAATATGTGGATTTAGAGGTAAAATCCCAACTAGTGGTATCAGAGTTAAGGTGCAACAATCCATGGGGCGTTCCCAAAAAGTGATATCATAGTTGTGGGTCTGATGGCAAAAATACAAAAAATAGGCATGATTAATATTTAGCTATTTAATTAATTGAAGATGGAAGAATGTATAGATGTTGGCCTTAACAATTTTGTTATCACCAAATTATTGAGCACTAAGTTGCAAAAGAAGGAGTACTTGCCACATGAAGAAGATGATAGGGTCACGATATTAATAGTGGGAAAGGAAGTTTAGATGAATTGGGAGGTTCTCGTGGTACCTTTAGAGAGAGATAACTTGAAGAGGCTAAGTGTATTCAAGGTTGAAGAATTATTCATGACTATATCAAGAGATGAGCCATACAAAGTGAGGGAGTGTAGTACTTTAAGGAAGGTGGAAGAAAGATCAAGATCCAAGTCTTTACATTTTTCAAATAAGGAGTGCATCTATAATGAGAAAGAGGAACATACACAATTGCAAAGTAAGGCTACGATGGAGGACTTGGAGAAGCTGAATAGAATAAAGGAGAGTGATAATGAAAGCACTAAAGATGACGATAGTATACAAGTTCTTGATGGTTCAAAGGTAGTGGTGAGAGATAACATGAGCAAAGAGAGCTTGTACGTGTTGAATGAGAGGATGGTTGCTTTGAAAAGTAAGTTGATGAAATGGGAAGACCAGAAGGAAGGATTGCACTAACCAAAGAAAAAAGTATAATTTGATGATGAGGTGGAGAATTTGAGCCAAGATAGAGATTTGTTGGGATTTTGGCTTAAATCCCCACAAAGAGGACTTCAATTGGTTTGAGAAAAGTGGTTTCCTATTTTATAGTTTCTTATTTTAGTAGGAGTAGAACTAGTTTCCTATGTTGCTGTTGTTCTTTTCCTAGTAGTATTATAAAAATGTCCACTATTTAAAGGGGTCCTAGAGAAGGTATGAGATGCACTTATAATTCCAATATACATTGTAAATCAGAGGGGTTTACTACCAGAACCAGGATAAGAGCATAGAGTGTATTGTGACTTTTAGGTTGTGAGGTAGTGAGAGTTTAACAACTTTGTACCTCCTAAAGTTATAATTGAAGATTAATAAACTGGCAAGGTTTTTTAGTGGACGTAGAGAAAGAGTTTGTTGAACCATATAAAATTCTTAGTATTTTTACTTTTTGTTTGTTTTGCCTATTAAAGTTATGTTTTTTGCCTAAAATTTGAGTAGGTGAATTTTGGATCACTTGAGCTTAAGCAGCTCTTGCAAGTAATTAGGCTTGCAACTAGTCTTGTAAAGGGACATGGTAGCACTAGGATACAAGAGTGGTGAGTAATAGTGACAGCAGGGACGAGAGCATGAGATTGTCAATTTAAAAAAAAAAAAAAACTAAAAACGAAAGTGTCTCTAGAATCAGAGTGTTTATATATAATTTTAATATTATAAATATAAACATATAATTATATATAATAAATACAAATAAATTTTAAACTTTATAATATTTTAACTGATTAAATTTTTTAAAGTTTTTGAATTCATTTTCAAAAGTCCAATCTGTCCATGTTCACAAGTCAGACATAAATGTAGCTTATCAATTAGCTAAAAGAGCCCTTGACTAATCAATTTGTTTTATGCATTGAAGTTTCTCAATTAATATTCAGAAGTTCAATTTTTTCATACATGTTTGCAGCACAGGTGTAGACACCCATTTTCATTCCAAAATTTTTAAACGAATCACGCGTGGGTTCCTATGACGAATCTTTGATCCTAGTGCGGTTGGACTTGATAAACTTGGAAGTTTGAATTTAATTAAGGAGTAAGACCAATTGTAAGCCCATTTTGTTCAATCCATTTAGTCTACTTTGGGTTTAAATCAATTGGGCCTTATTTGATTCAACCAATCCAAGACCAAAGTCTTCATTTTAATTTTGATACAATCCAAAACCCACTAAATCTCATTGATCTTTCCTAAGCTTAAACAATTTTAGCCTAAATTTAAAGCCCAATAAGACTTCTAATTTTTAAGAGTGAGCTTTCAATTTCACCATCCACTTGGCACCCCTTGATTGGTACATTTTTCTCAAAGTAAAATTATTTTTTAACAATAAAAAGATGTCTCTCTCCTCTCCCTATGTGGCTAGCCATAATAAGGAATTTTCACTCTTCCTTTTTAATTTTTGAACTCATCTCTCCCTCTTAGGTTCCCTCACATTCTTTTGCACCAAATGCTTCATTTTTCCCACACAAAATTGATTATTTTCACCTAAAAAACAACAACTATGCACTTAAGAAGTAACATATTTTTCTCCCTCTTTGGACAACCATGTGTACCAAAAAGAGGGAGCTTCTCATCTTTTCCTTTTGCTTAGTTAATTGATTATTACCTTATTAAGCTTCCAACCTTTCTTATATTCCAAATACCACATTTTTCTACAAACAAAGTCACATTTTATACCCAAAAAATAGCACCTAAAAAGCAATAGTTTTTTTTAGAGTGTAAAGCATTCTTTTGCTTTGTAATTGCATTTTTTTTTTTTACTTAAGCTTTTCCACTTTACTATATGCCAAAAAAATGTACTTTCTTGTTTTCCTTTTTGCAAACCTTCTTCTTCACTTTTTTCTTCCACCTCAAAGAAATACCTACCTCTTCCCTATGGACAACCACCTAAAAGTATTTTCCCTCTCACTTTTCATTTGGTTTACCACACCTCACCTTCTCTAGCCCCATCTTTACACCCCAAAAGTGAAATACCTTTTTTCACCTCAAAAGTTGAAACTCCTTTCCCCTTCTCTATATAGCCAGCCATGCACCTTATTTTCACCCATTATTTTGTTTTCTTTAATCCACTGGCCAGCCCATACTCCTCTTATAAATACCTCCCCTTTTGCTAACACAAGATAACAACAAACACTAAGGTAAAGGAATGCAAAAAAGAGAGAAAAGAATGAAAGTTTAGAGAGAGAAAGAAGTGAGAAAAGAGAGAAAAAGAGGGAAGAATAGATAGATCAAAGAAAAAAATATAACAAAAGAGAAGAGAGTGTTCAAGAAAGGTGAGAAATAGCAAAGAATGAAACCAAAAGACGAACTAGTGAGAGTTCTTCATCATTCTCGGCCACCCTTTGTTTTTTGGTCTTCTAATCTTCATTCAAATCATTATTACAACTTCACTAGGTCCACAAGAGCACACAGATCTCCGAGGATAATCTCCACGTGTGAAAATTTTCTTCAGCCAAAGAAGGTTAGTTAATTTTCTACTTTTTGCAAAATAAATTGCTAGCATGATTCATGTGTTTAAACCACCTTGGAAATAGACTAGATTAATTTAGCTCACTTAAAATGTTTCATCTTAAGATACTTACTAGTTCCTTAGCAATTTATTTTTCACTAATTATATGTCTTTCTTTAGTTAGCTACTAGTCATAATGTAGTCTCTCTTTGTTAAATGAAATATTGAGTTAACAGTAGTTTTAAAGTTCTTTCCTTTAGTTTAGTACCTTAAGAATTTTTATGTCCTATAACTTAGATTTTTTATTTTAATTTGTCATTAATTACATGTGAACTTTAATTCTTTAAGAAGAATTTTGGGCCCCCCTTTGTCTTTGTTAATTTTGAGCCCCCTTCGACTCATTAAAAATGTTATTAGTTACTAGTTATTTTGAATCTCATCTTTAAGGTAGTTGAGTTTAAATCCACTTAGCTTAATTTATATTTTTCACTCATCTAGTTTAAATTAATTTAATCTTAATTCATTTAATTTAATGCACCTAATTAATTAATCTACCTAGTTTAAAGCAGTTTAGTTTTAACCTATTTTGTTAATCTTCATGTTTAACCTATCTAGTTTAAAGTAGCTTAGTTTAATTTGTTTAATTTATTCTTCAAGTTTAATTCATCTAGTTTAAAATAATTTAGTCTCAATCCATCTAGTTTAACTTATATGATTAATCCACCTAATTTAAATACATGCACTTTAATTTACTTCGCATCTACACTTTGTAAGTAGTATTAATATTTTCTTTGTTTCATAATTCATTTATTTTAAATGCTTACTTTTACTGCGCTTACATTTACCATATTATTTTAATATTGATATTTGGTATCTCTTTGTTTGATTATAAATTGCAAAATATGTTTTTGCCTTTATTAGTAGTGTATGATAATAATACTTGAATTAAAATTTCAATTAATTTTCTTGAAACACAAATGGCTAAACTTTGGTCTAGGTAAGAAAAAGCTTTAAATCGTCACTCTTTTATACTCAAATCTCCTGAGCCTTGGAATTTCTTACGTAGACCGATGACAAGGGATTTGACCCCCTTTAAGTTCAAATGACGGCTCTTTACCTATCATCCTTATTTTGTGCTTGGGTGATAAATGACCCCTTGTATAATACATTAAAAGTGCACTCATCACGGGAGCCTCTTTACTACTTATAAAGGAATTGTATTAGACTTGGTAGGTTTGACTCGTTTTCTTATGCCTACTCATTGTAATCCGCACCCTCATCATATCCATCTTCTTTAAAGAGAGTGGCCTTGGGTAATGACTCAGATGCATGTGCCTTAGGTGGAAAAGAGTGGTACTTATAGTTGGCGACTTTGTTGGAGAGATTAACCTTAAAGTGTTTCTTAGAAATTTCTTAGAAATTTTAATTTGAGTTATTATTTCATACTTCACTTTGTACACTAGCACTTACCCTTTTCTCTGGACGGAGTAAATTGGGGGGCCCGTTTCCTCTTGGTTTCTGGTGTGACCCCTATTTTCTTATCGTCAACCCTTGGTGTGGGACAAGTTTCACTTGGTTCTTATCCATGTAAAGAAGGTTTGCTATGGGTACTTGAGCCCACCGGAGTCATAAGGCCACTAGAGGAGCATGATAGCATCCTTCTAGCCATGGGGTACCTGAGCCCACCGGAGAGCCTAATTTTTTAAGTAAATCCCAGAACCTTCCCATCTAGAACAAAGACCCTTTCTATCCTTTTGCTTGGTTGCATGTGTTTGCCTTTACCTCACATGTTAAATAAATATAAAATCAATTTGTTTGATAACTTATTTGGTAATTTAGTGTTTCTTTTGATCAAATAAATTAAACTCAATGTTAGGCCTAGATTATCCCAAAACAATGGATTTTGTCTTAGTTAAGTCTTGTTAGTTTGACCTCATTGAAGAGCCCACAAAGGAAACTAGTGGTGATTGGGATTTAACCCAAGAAATCTAAAATAAATGTGATTGAAGGCCCAAGAATCAAGTGGAAAGATCTATATCAAGGGTAAGCTTCATAATTCATTTGGGCTTCTTGGATTTATCCCTAATCACCACTAGGCTCCAAATCTCTTGGGAGGCTTAGTGATGTAAAACTCATAATACTTAACTATGAGAAAGCCTATAAGGGATTGAAGAGGCCTAGACCAAGGAAGTTTGATTGGAATTTAATCGGAGGAAATTTCTTTTGATTAAATGACAACCAAATGAAATAAGCCTAATGTTGAACCCGTTTTGTTTCAAAATAAAGCATATCCCTTGATTAATTTAGTTTGACATTATTAAGAAGTCCATCAGAAAAAACTAATTGTGATTAGGCCATAACCCAAGAAATCTAAAATGAAGGAGACTGAAGGCCCAAGGATCCAGTGGAACGATCCATGTAAAGGGGCAATCTTCATCATACATTTGGGGCTACTTGGGTTTAGCCCAAATCGCCATTAGGGTCCAAACCTCTTGGGAAGCTCATCGATTTCTAATCCACCACACTTAACCATAAGAAAACCAAGAAAAAATTATTGTAATTTAATTAGAGGAAATTTAATTTATGTTTATGTCTCCACCTAATTGGGCTAATTAAGAACTTATCCACAAGTAAACTTTAATTCATTCAATGGGCCTTTGGATGCAGAACCGAAACCCATTAATAAAGTTGAAGTAATATTGCAAATAAGCGAGTATGGAAAAAATGATTCATAGCATAAAGAAATCAAAGGTGTTTTTTTCCTTTCCTTTTGTAAAGAAAGAGTCATAGATCTAGGGCCAGAATTCGTCTCTTCTCCATTGTGGTACAGATCCTCTGATGGAAGACTAAGAAAAAGGCCTCATCAAGAACTAGTTCATTTTACAGTAGGAGAGCACACTGGTAGTTTGGTTTCCGAAAGTAGTTCAAGCTCAATTTGAGTGATGGAAGAGGAAGTAATAGTTGACACTAACGAGATCCTTAAGAACATCAACAACATGTTAGTCAAGCTGGCCAAGAGATTGGATAGCCTGGAGGAAAAGTTAGCCCGAAAAGATTCTCAAGGGTTCGAAGTTGATAAGGAAGAATTTTTGAAGATGAGGAAGAATACCTCATAGCCAAGGAAAAAAGGAAAGCTGGGTCTGAGATGAATACTATCAATGAGAAGTTTGAAAAAATGTAGTGCACTTTGAGGAAATTCCAAGGCTAAGATGGACATCGACTTGACATCGATGGGTTGTGTGCTCATCATAAGATCACTCTGTCGCCCAAGTTTAAAATGTTTGATATGGACCGCTTTGATGAGTCTGGAGACCCTAAAACCCATTTGAGGAAATATGCTGGCCTTCTAAAGCTTTCGAATTTGAACACTGAATAGTAAGGTACGCTCTTCTGTAACTCTCTTACTGGTGCCGCACTGAAGTGGTACTATTCCCAAGAGTCTAGTATTCTGAAAGAATTGGAGGTTATGACCCAATCATTTGTGGCCCAATACACTTATAATACCCAACTAGATATCACCATCAGAGACCTAGAAACCACTAAGCAGAAGCAAAATGAGACCTTCTTGGAATTTATCTCCCACTGGGGAGGTAAGCCAGCTAAGATAGCCTCTAGACCTATGGAGAAAGACCAGGTCAGAATCGTGGTGGGGAATTTATAGCCTATGTACATTGAAAGATTGTTTGCCATGCTCATCTCCAATTTTGAACAATTAATTTACTCTGGCACTCAAGTAAAGGATCCGTTCTTTAAGGGGAAGATTGAAAAGAATACTAGAAGGTTTGTGAAGAAGAATATTGCCAGTAGCAGTGGCACTAAGATTAGTGAAGTAAGTTTCACCTAATTAAACAATGTGCAATTAATTGTATGGGCTAACAATTCTTCAAGACTCCAGCAGCAAAATAACCATAGCTATAGCCAGCTTAATTGATTCCAAAACTCCACTCAACATAGGAGTTAGCCTGAAAGAAAGTGCAGAGGCCTTAAAGACTTCACACCTCTCAGGATGAGTTTGTCTTAAGACTTTGCAAAACTCAACAAAAAAAATGAACTTCACCCATTGCTAGTAAGAGCTTTGTACAACCTAGTCTCATCACATTGGGATATTTCCAAATACTACAACTTCCACCAGTCAACCGGCCATGATACCGGCAGATGTTAAAGATTGAAAAATAAAATCCAAGACCTCATTGATAATGGTCTAGAGCTACTCTAAGTAGCCAAAAACCTCATGCCTAATTATCATAACGTAGCCCCACCAAGCTTCCTAAATATGATTGATAACTCATCCACGACCTTTGATCCCTCCACTCTAATCACCACAATAACCAAAAATAGCCCCATACACTACCCTAAACAAAAACTTATCCTTACCCTAGAGTACTATAAGAACTTCAAATACAGTGGGACTTGGGTCAACAGAATTTAAGATAATGACCGAAGATGACCAAAAAACAATGGCGAGAAAAATGCTGACACATCTGATGAGGGCAAATAATGTGATGAAAGCAACAATTAGGTTCGAAAATAGGTCAATCAGTGAAGATAATGGTGACAAAGCGATTGTAGTAGTGAAATAGAGAGACAAAACTGTGAGGGATTGCAGTAATGAAGATGAAGAAGAGGTGAGTCACTTGACTTGAGGTGGCCGACATTTTAAGCCACCTCACTTCGAAGGTGACAATCCAGGAAGAGGAATAAGAGATGAAGAGAGAGTAATAAAGAAGAAAGATAAAGAGAAAGAGAAATAAGAGGGAAAAGACTTTGTGTTGAGATAACTTAAGAAAACGAATGCCAATATCTCCATCTAGAGGTTGCTCATGTCCTTGAAGAAACACTAGTAGGCTATACTAGATCATTTGGGTAAAGTGTACATTCTTACAAGCACTTCTCTTGATGACCTTTTAGTGCTACTTGATATATCGAAAAAAAGAAGCCCAAATATGACTTTTAGTGACAATAATATGCCACTATGTCGGAGAACTCATAACAGTGCGTTGTATCTGACAACGGAATGTCGAGAGAAAAAGATACCCATGGTGTTGTAGATAATAGATCAGCTCTAAATGTCTTGCCCTTGTAGACAACTCGAATCTTAAGGCGAAAGCCAAATAATGTCCAATCAAGTGGTCAAACGGTTCAAGCCTATGATAATACAAAGCACATGATAGTCGAGATAGTGAGCTTGAGGTGCAAGCTGGGTATAGATGATATAGTGATTGACTTTCATGTCATAGACATCACTGCCTCGTTCAATATGTTCCTGGGTAGGCCATGCTCCACAGTGTAAGGGCAATACCTTCTACTTTCCATTAGAAGGTAAAATATAGAGCTGGGAACTAAGTTGTAAGCAGAGATGAAGTTGCTATTGCCCCGGTGTTTGTCATTAAAGCAAATGAAAAAGAATTGCATGGCTTTACTTTCGAAGAAGTGGCAATGATCGATATGGTAGAAGCTAAACCTTGCATTAACCCAACAATTTTTTTATATAATGAAAGGGATGAGCTACTTCCCTTGGACAGGTTTGGGTAAATACGGGCAAGAATTGAAAGAATTCCCAAACTTTAAACAATAGTTTGGAAGGCAATACTTAGGTTATGAACACAGTGAAAGAATATAAGTTGTAAGTCTCGCTTGAATCTCAATAGGTACTTTGTGAAAGAAGGGGATGACCTCCCTTACTTTGGATTCTCTAAGCCATGGATGAATAAGAGAACTCAGAAAAGGCAACTAGGATTCAAAATTTTCTTCAATATCGAGTTTTGTGAGAAGAAGGCAACGATAGAGAACTAATAAGTGATTAGATCGAGAACCTAGATGGTGAAGTTATGAGTATTCTGATGATGAAAGAAGGCCATGTGAGTGGTTTCAATACGAGTATTTTGATCAAGCCGGTTGAGAAGTGCACTAGCAGTAGTCGAGGACCCAAGCAAGCATCCATTTCTCTCATTGTAATAGAGTCTAAGGTGAGCAAAGGAATGATGTCCCTGACCCTTTTTTTGAGTTTAGTGATGTACTTGCCAAAAAACTGAATGAAATGATGAATGATTTTAAGTACTTTGAGTTTTCTTTATATGATGGGAAAATCTTAAATGAAATTAGCCAAGAGTCCCCTTTTATCAAAGAAGATTATTAAGCTAGTTAAAAATGAAAAAAAAAGCATAACCCAGCCTAAAATGGAAGAAACTCGAGTCATTAATCTATGCACTAACGAAAATCCACAAGAAATTTGCATTGGCTCAATATTATCTGAAAAAGAAAGTGAAAATTTAATAAAACTTTTGCATTAGTACAAAAATGTATTTGCTTGGTCATATAAGGATATGCTTGATATCAATCCAAAGATTGTACATCATATAATCTCTTTGAACCAAGATTCTAGGCCAGTTAAGCCGAAGTTGAAAAGAATGCGAGCCGATTGGATGGTTAAGATCAAAGAAGAGATCCTTAAGTAGTTACAAGCCGGTTTCTTGATGGTTTCTAAGTGCTCAAAGTGGGTAAAAAATGTGGT
This sequence comes from Bretschneidera sinensis, assembly GCA_023935145.1. NCBI lineage: Eukaryota > Viridiplantae > Streptophyta > Magnoliopsida > Brassicales > Akaniaceae > Bretschneidera > Bretschneidera sinensis. Next base: position 27,430,856 of record CM043699.1, read on the forward strand.
TGCAGTGCCAAAGAAATGTGGAAAAGTCAGGGTATGTGTGGATTATAGGGACCTAAATCACGCAAGCCTTAGACGACTTCCCTTTACTTCACATAGATACCCTTATAGACAATACTAACTGTAATTCCCTTTTATCATTAATGGATGGTTACTCTAGGTATAATCAAATTCTCATGGCTCTTGAAGATAGGGAAAAGACTACTTTCACTACTCAATGGGGCACATTTTGCTGTAGAGTCGTGCCATTTAGACTTAAAAATGCTAGGGCAACTTTTTAGAGGATGATGACCACCTTGTTGCATGATATGATCCACAAGGAAGTGGAGGTATATGTAGATGATATGATCATCAAGTTTGAAAATAGAGAAGGACATTGGACGCCCTCTTTGACAAAATTCAAAAGTACAAGCTATGTTTGAATCCTAAAAAGTGTGCTTTTGGAGTCACAACTGGTAATCTCCTGGGTTTTATGGTCAGCGACAGAGGGATTGAGGTAGACCTAAAAAAAGTGATAACAATTCTAGAAATATCATCATCGAAAATAACGAAAGAGTTTAGGGGATTTTTGGGAAGACTTCAGTATATTAGCAGATTTATTGCTAAGCTTACCCATACTTATGAGCCCATCTCCAAACTGCTCAGAAAAGACCAACTAGTGGTGTGGAGTGAATAGTGTTAGGAAACCTTCGAGAAGATGAAAGACTATCTCAAGAACCCCCCCCCAGTTTTGATTCCACCTAATCATGGTGCTCCACTTTTGCTATACCTGTCTATCACTAGCACCTTTATGAAGGCCATGTTAGCCCAAGAAAATGAAAACGAAAAAGAAAGGACCATATACTATCTTAGTAGGAAACTCATGGCTTATGAGTTAAACTATTCTTGCTCTAGTTTGGGCCACCAAAAAAGTCCAACATTATTTTCAGTCCTTGCGTGTGAAAGTGATATCTCATCTAGGCTCTCTAAAGCATCTATTTGAAACCCGACCTTGAGTAGGACGATGATCAAGTGGATGGTCATTCTCTCCTAATTTGATCTTCAGTACGTGACCTAGAAGTCAGTTAAGGAAGGGATAATTTCAAATTTCTTGGAAAGTTTCCCATGAGGCAAAGAAGAGGTTGAAGAGTTCAACTTTCTAGATGAAATAATTCTAAAAGTCGAAAACTGTGAGTGGAAGATGTATTTTGATAGGGTAGCTAACAAGAAAGTTTTCGGGATTAGAGCAGTGTTAGTTTCTCTAAATGGAATCATTATTACCTTGTCAATTTGCCTAAATTTTGAGTCCACTAATAATGTAACCGAGTTTGAGGCTTGCATTACTGGTTTAGAAGCTATCACTGATATTAGGACAAAAGAGGTCACAGTGTGTGGAGATTCCTCTTTAGTCATTTTTCAATAACGAATAGAGTGGAAAACTAAAGATGAGAGGATAAAACTTAATTAGAACCACCTTGAAAATATGGTCTAGTGCTTCGATAGGTTGTCCTTCTCTTACTTGCCTCGGGCCCAAAATCAGTTCGCCGATGCATTGGCTACTCTAGCTTCAGTGTTAGAGATGCCTAAAGGGGTTGAGGCAATTCCATTAGTGGTCAAGCAAAAGGACCAACCAACCAATTGATTAGCTGTTGAGATCTAAGCTCGATCATCTGATGGTTTACCCTGGTATACTAACATTCAGAGTTACCTGCAAAAGAGAGAATTCCAGATCAATAGTGAAAAAGAGAGAAATGAGCGATACATTCATTGGCATTCTAGTTTGTTGTTTTTGGTAGGAGATTAAAAGAGAGATCATTCGATGGGATCCAACTACTATATGTGGATGAAAACACTGTTGAGAAAATCATGATGAAAGTACATGAAGACACTAGAGGTTCACACATAAATGGGAGAATGTTGGTAAGAAAGATACTTTGTTTGGGTTATTACTTGATTAACATGGAGACTGATTGTTGTAATTATATGAAAAAATATCATAAGTGTCAACTGCATGGTAATTTACAACATTTGTCGCCCCAAGAACTCTTTAGCATGACCACACCTTGGCCTTTTGCTACTTGGGGGATAGATGTGATTGGTAAAATATCTCCCAAGGCTTCTAATGGTAATGAGTACATCCTGGTGACAATTGACTATTTCACCAAGTGGGTAGAAGCTGCCTCATTTTCTACCTTGAATGCTAAGCATGTGGCAAGATTAATTAATCATAATATCATTTTTCATTATGGAGTACTTTTTGAGTTGATCTCAAATAATGGCATGCACTTCCAAGTCGAGGTCATGAATTTACTCGATAAATACAAAATTGAGCACCACAAGTCCTCTCTTTACTGACCTCATACCAACGGGGCAGTAGAAGCAGCCAATAAGAATGTGAAGAGCATATTGGCCAAAATGGTAGAGACTTGTCGCGATTGGCTTGAGAAACTACCTTTCTCATTGTGGGGATACCAAACCTCGATAAGGTCTTTTATAGGCGCCACTCCTTACTCCTTGGTCTATGGTATGGAAGCAGTTCTCCTAATTAAGGTGGAAATTATTTCACTAAGGGTAGCCGTGAAAAGTTAATTGGAAGAAGCAGATTAGATTCAGGGGTGACATGATGAGTTGACTTTGATTGATGAGAAGCGGTTTAAGGCTCTCTATCACACTCAAGGTTATTAAAAAAGGATTGCATGAGCTTTTAACAAGAAAGTAAAGAACCGAGACATTAAGGAAGAAGATTATGTGGTAAAAGAACTCAGGCCACCAATCCATGATCAGAGGGCCAAGTTTAGACCAAACTGGAAAGGTTCGTATCTGGTCAAGAAGATCATATCTAGGGGAGTCGTTATAACGACCCATCCCGAGGGTTGGCCAACCCCGAGAAGGTGTCATCACATTTTGAAAATCCTAGCACGACACATATATACAACAATAAAAATAACACCAATAGAAATTTTTACGTCAATCTTCAACCTTCAACAGGGGAGATACATCATTCTGATATTGACTTAAACATTATATACAACGTAAAATGCATGAATATTTACAAATAAATTTTTATTTTATTTTATCTTTAGTATGAGGATGTAGACATGTACGTGGCTTACAGATAATGATTTTTTATGAACCTCAACTCACCAAACTATTTGTCATGCCTGCTATCTGAAATCATTGTACAATGAGGGGTGAGCTTCATAAGTTCATTGAATTAAATTTACTAAAAGTACTCAATTTGTATAAATGGTCCTTCAATATTTAATCAGTTATATCTTAAATAACTTGATAATAGTATTATACTATCACTACACATATCATAAGTCTCATTCTCTATCAATCTCTTCTTCTTATATATTTGTTCACCTTAAGACCATCAATTATCTCATAATTACCTCGTAATGAGGTTCATAGCATAAAGTATACCATTTAGGTGGTTCTTATCATATCATACTTTTATGTCTCTTTCTCATCATAACTGTCTCTCTATGAGACTCATTCATATACAAATAAATGTACAATAACAAACAACACTTCAACATTTCAGTAATACAATCAATATTTAAAACAGATACAATGCATGAATTATTATTAGGGAACGTCTTCCCACATGTCGACATGTTTTTATCTTAGACAGCCCCCCTCCCAGTTCTTTCATTTCCAGCATATATCGGCTGTCACGGTTTTCATTATTTCTCGCATATACCGGCTGTCATAGTTTTCTTTCATTTTCAGCATATACTGGCTGTCACAGTTTTTCAATTAGACCGGCCCCCTCCCGATTCTTTTATTTCATGCATATGCATATGAACAATGATATGAAACATGCATATGAACAATAACATAAAAACAAACACGAATTCAAATATTTAAATGGGCTATCCTGATTATTCTTAAATTATTATTGAAAGAAATTCTACTAAATTTCTCTCCTCATAAATCACATCAAATCATCCATCATAGCTTGTCAAGATCCATTAAATTTCATCTCCTCATAATTCGTATCAAAACATCAGCCATAGCTCATCAAGAATTTCACTTATCACTTTTATTATTAAATCAACTTATTATTTCAAAAATATTATTTCTCACATAATAATTTTCTACATGTCCAAAATTCCTATCATACCTATCAATCAATTTTTCATCTACCACCAAAGCATAAGCTAATAATTTATTTTAATATTATCACTAAATATTTCATTTTTATCTAGACTACTTAAAGTATATCAACTCACCACGTAGCACTTAGAGCTACCTATGGATCACCTCATTGTTTTTCCTGCTCCTCTCAGAAATTTCCCACAGTTGCTGACCGTCAACACTTGATATATATTTATATTAAAATTTCTAATTTTTTTCTTCAATTCTTCCATAATTCATACCCTTTGAAAATTTTGACTTTGAATTCCGGGAAATTTCATATATGCTAAAAATTCAAAAATAAACATCACATTATTACCTTATGTTTTTCTTAGAGCTCTTCGTAGTTCTCTATAAAATTCTCCCGTAAACCCCTTCAAAATTTTGCCCTTTCAACATTTCTTTTGATTCTCAAGTGTTTAGAGAAAATGAGTAGTTTGAATTGAGGAAAGGAGAAAACCAAAGATTTGCTAAAAAAAATTAAAGCAAAGAAAAATTATATATATATGCAAACAGAACAAGTCTCAGCATCTGCCCGTTGCCACGACTTTGTGAGGTAGCTCACATGCAAGGGTCTTCTTTTACTTGGCAGCCGGTGTTGTCACCTGCTGCCACATTTTTTTTTCTTTTTCTTTTCTTTCTTTACTTCATGCTACCACAAGTTTTTTTTTTTTTTTTCTATTTTCTTTGTAAGTATGCCCACACATTCATTTTTTTTAAAGAATTGTTTTATTCAAATAATAAACCTTTCATATATATTTTATTTGAATTCCATGTCATATTTATTAAATTACTTCTTTACCCTTACTTTACGATTACAGGTATTACAGCCGTGTATTTCATGGATATCAACAATAATGAATTCACTGAACCTATCAATCTAGATCGTCTCAAGAAGTATTACTTGTGATCTCCTTTATGTTTCTCTCATTGTTGTACCCCCACTCTTTTTATCATTCTCTTAAAAAAAAGCTTACTAAGTTGAAAACCCGAAAGGGTAGGATAGACAAAAGTTAGAGCATTCCGTCAAACTAAAAATCCATAATGGCGGTTTAGGCAAAATAAAAGTTAAATCTATCTATGTCAAATTACGTGAAGGCTCGATCCCTTTTTTAGGTATGTAGGCAACCACTTTAGTGCAACTATTCCTTTATTAGAAACCCCTTCCTTTTTTTTTTGTACTTGTAATTTTTTGCAAATATGTCTTTTGTAAAAACATCAAAAAATAATAAAAAGAAATTCACACTTTAAATAAGATATGTTGAGCCAATGTAAATTTTGAAATCTGGATCGATTTAATGCATTAATGACTAAAGTTTTTGGAGCTTCCATTTATTTTTCATTCTCCAAGGATTTTTTTTTACACAACGAAAATGCAAGTACATGACATTATTTCAAAGTGGTACTGGACTAACCATAACAACTTATTTTTTTTCTTCCTTCCGGGATGCAAAGCACCGGGTATTTGGAACAAGTTGAGCTAGCCCTTAGTGAATCTTACTTAACCAAGAGTTTGCGAGATGAAAATGTTTTGGCTTGCATTCAATGTTAGAATTATTGGAAGAAGCTAGTATTGACAGCTTGTCAAATAGCCACATATGAAGAGGAAAACGTCATACACCGTTTGAAAGTTGAAAGGAGTCAATAAAGCATGAAGTATTTACATGGAGAAATAAAGAGTTTCCGGTGAGATAAGGGGACTCACAAGGACAGAAGGTATCGAGGTCATTTAGAGTGGTAGCTAATATGGCACCTATCAAACAGAATCCTTCTCCGAATTGTTTGACCACATCGAATGGTGTTTTGTGGACTTGCAAAGTGTGACCATTCATGAAAAATGTGACCAAGAGGCAAAGGAATAGTATATTCCTATAATGGTTGGTGAGATCTTTTACTTTGGTTCCAAAAAGCTCGGATGCTAAAGGCATGATGTCAAAGTAGTCATTCGACAAGAAGGTCTAGGCTAGGGCTTTGTTAATCCTAAATAACTCCATGGTAAGATCAAAGTGATGATCTGTGTGTGGAGGAGAGAAAATTTTGTTGGACGACTTTTGGTGGATGAGCATGTAAAATTCCTTAAACATTAGACATAGCTCATCAAGACCAAACTGAAAGACGTAGGTGCTAGGTTCCCACCTTGCTGTAGCTGCCTTCAAGAAGTCCTAGTAAGTCTTAATGCTCTTGAGCGAAAAAATTGCGTTGATTCCATAGTGAAAGAAATTGTGGAGTGCGATGCCTTTCATGTTGCCAGTCCAGTTGATTACCCCCAAAGTATAACGTGGTAGTTGTAGCACAGCTTTGGGGAGTCGATTCCACAGGGAGACAAGCGATCTATAAAGGAAAAGTGCAAACTTTAATACGAACGATAACAATCAAGTGAGAAGATATGAATGATGAAGTAATCGTGTAAATAGATTGAAATATATGATAAAGAAACAACAAGGTTCCGAGAATGCTCTCTAGGTTCATTGCCTTATTCCAATCTTGATTCAATTGTTTTATCTCGATTGCAAGTTTCACATCCCAAACAAGCAATCGGCAAATATTTAACTAAAGCACATATAAATTCTAATGTAATTGATATGAATTACTCTTACTTTCGATTTAAGCACACATGATCTATCCTATAGGTTTATCAAGAAACGACAATATATCTTAACGACAATATCGCAGTAATGGACAAACCTAAAAGATAAATCTACCGGACTTAATCACATCCAATAATCTTGACATAAGAAGAGCATGACTAGACTTATATCAAAGATAAAAATGTAATCACCGGATTAAGAGAAAATCCTTTGATTAGATAAAAGAGTAACATATAACAATGTTTTGACAATAAATCCCAATTACAACTGAATCAATAAAGGAAAATAAGAACAACTACACCTAGGGATTCATCTCTTCGCCTTGCTTGGAGATTAGTTCGCCATGAAGTTCATGGTTGAACACTTTGATGGAGGAGAGTGTGGTAGCCTTCTTGAGTTTTTCAGAATTCCCCATATATCTTTTCTAAAACCCTAAGTGACCTATTTATAATACAAGAGGTCCAAGGATATTCTAAGGTTTAAACAATCATTAAAGTCATAATTAGGTCATAACTCGGAAACAAACTTTCGTGTGCGCGCCGCGGCTCTCTCTTCTGGGCGCCTAGGAGTTGGCTGGTGCTTGGTTAGGTGAAGGCTCTGGGTGCCGCAGCTCTCTCTTCTGGGTGCCTAGGCGCCCACTGAAGGTGGACTTGGCTCTTTTGGGCAATCTTTCTAGAGGCCGCGACCCTCATTAGTCCAGGCCGCGGCTCTCATTGGTTGGTGGAGGTTCTCTTCGTTTTATCCTTCCATAACCACTCCTTCACCTTGATATACATAAAGTCTTTAGTGCTTCAAGCAATGATAGTTTTTCCATCTCTTTTAAACACCAAGTACCTGAAAATGCATCGAAATAAGTTAATGATTCAAGAATATCACTTTAGAGTTATTAAGGTATAAAAGTGTAATTAAACCCTAGATCAACCCTAAAATGCTAACAGTTAAGTACTGTTAAGATGCATTTTATGACTCTCATCACAACCCCCAACTAGCTTATTGCTAGTTCCTAGCAATTCAATCGAAAACAAGAGACGAATTCTATAATAGGAATAAAAACAAAGTAAAACAATGCTAGTGTTAAACCAAGAGCAATTCACTTTTTGTCTTAGAAATTGCACATAATATATAGCACATAGAATCAATAAATATCACTTAAGTCCAAAAGTATTCCAAACATCAATCTTAAAATTTTTATCGACTCTTAACATCCATCTTACCACAATCCATTAATCCGAATACCCAAATGATTTTATGCACGACATTCATGAATACAAGTCTTGGCCTCTAAAAACATAATAAACTGTGTGACATCAATCACCATAGGCTTATTTTTCAAATCACTCTCCACTATTGTAGAAAAATCACACTAAATTGGATCAATAGGTCTTTAATAAGCTTGTGACGTTAGGCTAAGGTAAAGGTTAAGGAAGAACGGGAAGGATTTGCAAGTAAAAGAACTCAATCTCTTAGCTTTAAACACAACCACTTTTAAGCACTGGATAACCTTACTTCAACACCTAACTCTTTTAACCATTTTTTATAAGAGCATATCTCTCGAAAAGTCACCCCTTTCATTTTCTTTTATTTTTTCTTTGCCATACTTCACTTATCTTTTTCTTCTATTTTTTTTCTTTTCTATTTTGGCATAAGACCATTCACCTTCTTTTTCATTCTTTTTTTTTTCTATTCTTTTCCACAACCCCCAACTTATCTCCTTTAATGTACTTGGGTTATGGTGGTAATACTTTTTTTTTTTTTTTCATATTTCCATCCTTACTCCTCTCAAGTGCTTCGCAACAAATGTGTATGACTAAGTTCTTTTAAAAGAAGGGTAAGTATAAAATATTTTTAGGCTCATAAGGGTAAGTGAATGGGTTATTGAGAGAAACAAGGCTTAATTTTGTTTTCAAGAAAAAGGCTCAAACAGATGACTAGCAATACATATAGCAATGGTAAGTTTGAAAGGCTCAAATGGTTCAAAAATAGCCTCTATCATATCCTAAGTAATGTGCATTCTAAGAATTCGCCTCAAGTGATTATCAATTAAGTTCTAGAGCTTGTCGATACCATAAAAGTATTCACAAACAATCACACATAAAACTTCTCTAAATGTTTTAGCCTAATCATACAATCTGAGTAACTAGGATCCTCCAACAGTATCGTCTCAATGTCCAGACTCCTCAACTCTAAGAATAGTTTTAGCCTCTGTCCATTTACCTTGAAAGTATTACCATTCTTAGGATCCTCAATCTCGATGGCCCCATGAGGAAAAACTGATCGAATAATGAATGGGCCTGACCATCAGGATTTGAGCTTGCCTGGAAAAAGATGCAGGCGCGAATTATAAAGAAGAACTTTCTGACCCGGCTCCAAAGCTCGTCTCAAAATGTTTTGGTCATGAGTCTTCTTCATTTGTGCTTTGTATGATCGGGCACACTCATATGCATCATTCCGCAGCTCCTTCAATTCATTGAGTTGGAGCTTCCGTTGTGAGCCAGCCTTGGAAAGATTGAAATTTAGTTGCTTGACAGCCCAATACGCACGATGCTTTAATTCAACCGGAAGGTGACATGCCTTTTCGTATACAATGCGATAGGGAGACATGCCAATTGGCATCTTGAAGGCTGTCCGATATGCCCATAGTGCATCCGTTAATCGCAGAGACCAATCCTTTCTAGTAGGGTTCACAGTCTTTTCCAAAATATGTTTGATCTTGCGATTTGAAATTTTCACTTGACCACTCGTCTGTAGGTGATATGGGGTGGCAACTTTGTGCGTGATACAATATTTCTTCATCAACTGCTCAAAGATCTTATTGCAAAAGTGCTTACCTCCATCACTTATGATTGCTCGAGGTGTACCAAAACGAGCAAAAATAGTGTCTTTCAAGAACTGGACCACAACTCTGTGGTCATTGGTCTTGCAAGCAATGGCCTCCACCCACTTGGACAGATAGTCCACAGCAACTAGAATGTATAAGTAGCCAAAGGAGTTTGGGAATGGTCCCATGAAATCAATGCCCCACACATCGAAAATCTCAACAATCAGAATAGGGTTGAGGGGCATCATATTTCTCCTAGAAAGACTCCCTAGCTTTTGGCAACGCTTACAAGATATACAGTAGGTGTGAGAGTCCAGGAATAGGGTAGGAAAATAAAATCCACACTGCAAAATCTTTGCAGTGGTCTTTTTAGCACTAAAATGGCCTCCACATGCATGATCATGACAAAAGGCGATGACATTAGATTGGTCATGCTCAGGAATACACCGTCTAATGATTTGATCAGGACAATACTTGAACAGGTAAGGATCATCCCAGAAAAAGTGTTTTACCATGGCCAAAAATTTTGATTTATCTTGCCTCCCCCAATGCAAGGGCATGTGTCCGGTGACAAGATAGTTCACTATATCAGCAAACCATGGTGCGGGACTTTGAGCAATGTGCATCAATTGCTCATCAAGAAAGGTCTCAGAAATGGGAGTGGCAGCCTCACTGAATTCCACAATCAATCTAGACAAATGGTCCGCCACCACATTTTCCGAACCTTTCTTATCCCGAATCTCAATGTCGAACTCTTGAAGTAGCAAGATCCATCGGATAAGACAAGATTTAGCATCTTTTTTAGAGAAAAGATACTTCAATGCAGCATGGTCCGAGTAGATAATGACTTTAGATCCTAACAAGTAGGATTTGAACTTGTCTAATGCAAAAACGACTGCAAGCAACTCCTTCTCAGTGGTAGAATAATTGAGTTGTGCATCGTTTAGAGTTCGACTTGCATAATAGATAGCATGGGGAAGTTTATCAACACGTTGCCCCAAAACAGCTCCAACAGCATAGTCTGATGCGTCACACATAATCTCAAAAGGCACATCCCAGTTAGGTGGCTGAATAATGGGTGTGGACGTCAGAATTTTCTTCAGATCCCCAAATGCTTTCTTACAATCCTCATCAAATAGAAATGGGGCATCTTTTTGTAACAACTTGCACAAGGCCCTGGCGATCTTGTTGAAATTTTGGATAAATCGCCTATAGAAACCTGCATGGCCTAGAAAAAATCGAACCTCTTTCACCGTACGTGGGGGTGGAAGGTTAGAAATCAAATCCACCTTCACTTTGTCGACCTCAATCCCTCGATGAGATATGATATGCCCTAGTACAATTCCTTGCTTAACCATAAAATGGCACTTCTCCCAATTAAGCACCAGGTTCTTCTCCTTGCACCGTACCAAAACCAAAGAGAGACGGTGCAGGCACTCCTCAAATATTGAACCGAAGATGGAGAAGTCGTCCATGAAAATCTCCAAGAACCGCTCTACCATGTCAGAGAATATACTAACCATGCACCGTTGAAAAGTGGCGGGTGCATTGCATAACCCAAAGGGCATGCGACGGTAGGCGAAGGTCCCAAAAGGACAGGTAAATGTCGTCTTCTCCTGATCTTCGGGGTCCACGGGGACCTGGTTATATCCAGAATAACCATCCAAAAAGCAATAATACTCGTGCCCAGCCAAACGCTCCACCATCTGATCAATAAATGGAAGTGGAAAGTGATCCTTCCTTGTGGCAATGTTCAGCTTACGGTAGTCTATACACACTCTCCACCCAGACTGCACACGAGTTGGCACCAACTCGTCGTCCTTATTCTTTACTACCGTTAACCCAGCTCGCTTTGGCACGACATGAATGGGGCTCACCCACTTGCTATCAGAGATGGGATAAATGATCCCTGCATCTAACAGCTTAATAACCTCTGCCCTCACAACCTCTTGCATAGCAGGGTTGAGCCTTCTTTGCGGCTCCCTCGATGGCTTAGTATCTTCCTCCAAGTGTATCCTGTGCATCACCACCGAGGGGTTGATTCCTTTAATATCCTCAATGGTCCAGCCGATAGCTTCCTTGTGCTCTCTTAAAACATCTAATAATTTCTCCTCTTGAGCCTCTCCCAAATCTGAAGCTATTATCACAGGCAAACAGTATGCTGGACCTAGGAACTTATACTTAAGATTATCCGGTAAAGGCTTAAGTTCTTTCTTTTGAGGTTCTGGTGACACATTCTCCTCTTCCTCCTTGTTTTCTTGAGGATCAGACTCCAAAATGGCATTTACTTCCTCGAGTAATTTATCTAAACCCAAGTCCTCTCCAGAGTGAGCAAAGCATGCCTCCATGGGATCCTCAATGCTTGATTCATCCATAGTATCCTCAAGAATCTCCTCTATCAAGCATACATCTCTCATTTCATCATATTCCAGTGGTTACCTAGTGATATAAAAAATGTTCAACTCCACTGTCATATTTCCGAAGGAGATCTTCATCACCCCTGTCCTACAATTGATTAGGGCGTTAGCCGTGGCTAAGAATGGTCGCCCTAGAATCACCGGTATTTGAATCCCTACATTCTGAACCAGCTCTGTGTCAAGCACAATAAAATCCACGGGGAAATAGAACTTATCCACTTTTATCAAAACGTCCTCAACTATCCCCCGTGGTCTTTTCACTGACCTGTCAGCCAATTGAAGCGTCGTGGATGTGGGCTTCAATTCTCCTAACCCCAACTGCACATAGACTGAGTAGGATAGAAGATTCACACTCACCCCTAGATCCAAAAGGGCCCTCTCAATATGGCTGACTCCTATCGTGCAAGAGATGGTAGGACACATCGGGTCCTTATACTTGATGGGTAGCTTGCACTGAAGGATTGAACTGACCTGCTCGGTCAAAAATGCCTTCTTTGGGACATTCGTCCTCCTCTTGATAGTGACCAAGTCCTTTAAAAACTTGGCATATGATGGCACTTGATGGATGGCATCCAAAAATGGGATATTGATTTGGACTTGCTTGAATACCTCCAGAATTTCCTCATACTTCCCTCCTTTCTTGGGCGCCTGTAATCTCTCGGGGTAGGGCACTCTAGGTACAAACGACCTAGGAGGGTCTTTCTCAGTAGGTGTGGCTGTAGATGGCTCAGCATCTCTCTTCTCTGTGTTGCCACTCCCTTGCCCTTGCTGCATAGCAGGGCTCTCTTCCACTCGATTGTCCACTTGTCTCCCAGACCTCAGTGTGACAATCGACTGTACTTGTTCCTCCCCGTGCGTAAGAGTTGATGAACTCTCAACTATAAATTGTCCTTTTGGGTTTTGCACGGGTTGACTGGGGAACTTTCCTTTCTCTCTCTCACCCAAGTGACTTACAATTTGCCCTATTAGACTCTTCAGCTTGGCAATTGCTTGGGTGTTTACCATTGTTGCAATCCTCACATCGCTCATATTTTGGCTAGTCGCCTTCATGAATTCCTTAAGGGTGTCCTCAAGCGACTGTGAAACTGGCATTGGTGTTTGGGTGGGTGCGTGGTAAGCAGGTGAAGGTGCTGGATGGGCAGAACGACCATGATTAGGAATTTGTGGGGAAAATCCGGGAGGATATTGATTTTGAGCATGATGAGAGGTTCCTCCCTGATTCATTGGTTGGTTCTGCCTCCATGAAAAATTTGGGTGGTTCCGCCACCCTGGATTGTACGTCTCGGAGTACGATCCATTTGATTGCCTTCGAAAGTCATTGAAAGCATTTACTTGTTCCATAGGATACTCGGCACAAGCCGGCATTGATGGGCAATTCTGTGCTAGATGTATGGGACTAGCACAGATGGAACAACTTTCAACATTGAATGTGTTGGCAACATTGATGGATTGGCTCACAGTGAGAGCGTCAATCTTCTTGGTGAGGGCATCTAACTTTATCCTCAAATCAGCGTCCTCTCTGACCTCATAGATGCCTCCCCTCTTAGGAGCACGAATGGACTTATCACGACAGCTTGAAAAATCCCACTGCTGTGAGTTGTCGGACAACTTGTCCAACTCCATATATGCTTGGTCTCCTGTCAGACTCAAGAATGCCCCCCCATTCATAGACTCGATCATGCTACGGTTGGGTTGAGTCAACCCTTGGTAGAAGAATTGAACGAGTCTCCACTTCTCATATCCATGTGGAGGGCATCTGATCAATAACTCTTTAAAGCGCTCCCAGCTTTCAGAGAACTTCTCATCCTCGTCCTGAGTTAAAGAGCTAATCTCCTTTCGGCACTCATTCACTCTAGACATTGGGAAAAACTTATGATAAAATTTGCTAAGCAGGTTTTTCCAAGATGTAATAGACCCGGACGTGTTGGAGTCCAACCACGCCCTAGCTCTATCATGAAGGGAGAAAGGGGAGAGTCGAAGATGGACTGACTCCTCAGAGAAGTTCTGGAATTTGAATGTAGCACAAATGTCTTTGAACTTCTTCACATGACTATAAGGATTTTCAAGATCTAAGCCATGGAATGAGGGTAGGAGTTGGATAACATGTGGCTTCAAATCAAAGTGTGTGGCATTGGTTGGTGGCAATACTATGCAGGAAGTTGAGTTAGTCGCAACGGGTGCGAACAAATCCCTAAGGGATGTAGTGGAGTCCACGTTCCAAGCTCTAGGTTGCTCTACATGTTCAGGATGATTAAAATTTTCTCCCATCTCAACAGTCTCTCTCTCAACTAGTGCTCTTTTCTGCCTCCTAAGAGTTCTTTCTAAGTCGGGATCTAAATGTGTCAAATCTAAGTTCAAGGATCTCCGACCAAGCATACACCAACAGAAAAATAACGAGATACTAACCAGCAGAAGCAACAGAATAAAGCAAACACCAAACCCAAATTTTTTTGTTTTTTTTTTTGTTTTTAAATTAAATTAACTAGTAGAAAAATAAAATCAATTCAGACAAAAAATTTTCACAAACCAAACAATTCCCCGACGACGGCACCAAAAACTTGTTGTGAGTTTTAATTTACTCGCAAGTGCACGAGTAGTTTGCAGTATAGCGTTGTGCAAGTGCGAGGTCGAATCCATTCGGAATTGCATTGTGAAAATATAATTTTTAATCTAAACTAACTTTATCTTAACCTAGTTCCGAATTTTGAATGATAATTTGCAAAACAAATTAAAACTAAATTAAATTGATTTAAAATCTAATAATTAAAAACACTAAGGTTTCTGAATCCACCCCGCCAAAGTTAAGCATACATGTTCTAAAAATATAGCCTATCAAAACATTCAATGAATCCAACTATAAGACAAAAAACAAAGAATATCCCAACTAAACCAAAAGCACCCGATGTATCCGCTCTTAACAAATCACAAAGGGAATCCAATTTAATCGAAAAGCATTCAATGTATCCATCAGATGAAACATAAAGAAAATCCAACAAACAATTTAAACTCAATCAATTATAAGATTAACTCAAATAATTGACAGAACATTTATACTAAAAATTGTCATATTTGTACAAGCAAATCTGAACTACTACGCCAAACAACGGCGGGGCTTCATCTTCAACCTTAGCTGAAGAATCTAGCCACTCATAACTATAAAACTATAATAAAAAGTGCTAAACATTTAAACTAAAACAACTGAATATAAAGAAATAAATAAACAACTTTACATGGGAGAAATTCCACTCGCTGACGGGCGGCGCTTCCCCTCGTGGTAGCAATGCCTTCGGGATCCACCAGAATACTGGCGGACGTCCACCGGTAAACACCAGAGTGGCTTAAGAATTGTACACTGAATGATGAAGCCAGATGGTGCTTATATAGGGGAAGATCTGGAGTAATGTGGCTTGCAGAAACGATGTGGGATACTGGCCCGTGTGCGCTCGATAGTAGAATGGTGCGATCGATCGCATGTGCACTCGATCGTGTGTCTGGTGCGCTCGATCGCGCTGTAAAGATTTCTGACCGATGTGGGATGATCACTTGCGATCGATTGCAGGTCTGTGCGCTCGAGCGCAGGTGCGATGCACTGCAAACATTTTGATGTGGGATTGATGACCTTGCGCTCGATCATAGGCAGGTGCGCTCGAGAGCCCTTGCGCTCGATCATAGGTAGGTGCGCTCGAGAGCAGGTGCGCTCGATCGCATATCTGGTGCGATCGATTGCAATGTCTCCAGAAGCTTCATTTTCTCCACAAACCTGTAAAAATACACAAAACACAAGAAAAACATAAAATAAAGTGAAATACTACTAACTAAGAGCATAACAAATATAAATTAAGGGTATAAAATATGCAATATTTAAGACTCATCAAATAACAAAAACTTGTTGTGAGTTTTAATTTACTCGCAAGCGCACGAGTCGTTTGCAGTATAGTGTTGTGCAAGTGCGAGGTCGAATCCACAGGGAATTGCGTTGTGAAAATATAATTTTTAATCTAAACTAACTTTATCTTAACCTAGTTCCGAATTTTGAATGATAATTTTCAAAACAAATTAAAACTAAATTAAATTGATTTAAAATCTAATAATTAAAAACACTAAGGTTTCTGAATCCACCCTGCCAAAGTTAAGCATACATGTTCTAAAAATATAGCCTATCAAAACATTCAATGAATCCAACTATAAGACAAAAAACAAAGAATATCCCAACTAAACCAAAAGCACCCGATGTATCCGCTCTTAACAAATCACAAAGGGAATCCAATTTAATCGAAAAGCATTCAATGTATCCATCAGATGAAACACAAAGAAAATCCAACAGAAAATTTAAACTCAATCAATTATAAGATTAACTCAAATAATTGACAGAACATTTATACTAAAAATTGTCAGATTTGTACAAGCAAATCTGAACTACTACGCCAAACAACGGCGGGGCTTCATCTTCAACCTTAGCTGAAGAATCTAGCCACTCATAACTATAAAACTATAATAAAAAGTGCTAAACATTTAAACTAAAACAACTGAATATAAAGAAATAAATAAACAACTTTACATGGGAGAAATTCCACTCGCTGACGGGCGGCGCTTCCCCTCGTGGTAGCAATGCCTTTGGGATCCACTAGAATGCTGGCGGACGTCTACCGGTAAACACCAGAGTGGCTTAGGAATTGTACACTGAATGATGAAGCCAGATGGTGCTTATATAGGGGAAGATCCGGAGTAATGTGGCTTGTAGAAACGATGTGGGATACTGGCCCGAGTGCGCTCGATCGCAGAATGGTGCGATCGATCGCATGTGCGCTCGATCGCGTGTCTGGTGCGCTCGATCGCGCTGTAAAGATTTCTGACCGATGTGGGATGATCACTTGCGATCGATCGCAGGTCTGTGCGCTCGAGCGCAGGTGCGATGCACTGCAAACATTTCGATATGGGATTGATGACCTTGCGCTCGATCATAGGCAGGTGCGCTCGAGCGCAGGTGCACTCGATCGCATATCTGGTGCGATCGATCGCAATGTCTCCAGAAGCTTTATTTTCTCCACAAACCTGTAAAAATACACAAAACACAAGAAAAACGTAAAATAAAGTAAAATACTACTAACTAAGAGCATAACAAATATAAGTTAAGGGTCTAAAATATGCAATATTTAAGACTCATCAATCTACAACATAGAACAACACAACAAAAAGAAAGTAATTGCGGTGTATTATTAAGATTCCCACCCTATGTTAGGTTATTAACACATGAAATGGAAAGAAATAGCTAAAAATGAAAAGAAAGTACGAAAAATAAAAAAACAAAAAGGAAAAGAGAAAAAAATGTTAGCACAATCATCCGATAATAAATAAAATAAAAGGAAACAAACAAAATAGAACCCAAAACTAATCCTCTATATCATCATCCTCTTCTTCATTCCCTTCATTCTCTTTATTCTCTTCACCTTTCTCAGGAGTTAGATCAAAAGAGGAACCCGGATAGGGTGGCAAAGTGGGAAAGTGATCCATGTCACAACCAGTAGTTGAGGCAAGGTGTTTGTATATTTGACCAAAAGAAGAGTACACCCCCGCTCGATAATCAATTTGCCTAGCCAAGAAGTGTTCTTGACGATCAAACCTATCATGCAAGAATTTTTTATGCTTGTCAAAACGAATCTCTAAACGCTCAAGGCACTCTGCAACAGTGATATGCCTAGGGGGAGGAGGGGCTGCAATTGCTGTTCTCTCTCCCAGAACTGGTGGCCTTGAGGCTTTAATCAGATTAAGCATGCTATCATCGATTTTTAGGTTGTTGGGCTTCCTCATCAGGATTGTACTGGACTACGGCTTGGAGGCATAATTGGGTAATTAAGGAAGGGAAGTACAATCCAAGCTTTTGTTGCACAGTGTGTATGATAGAATTGAATATGATCTAGCCCACATCGATAGTCATGCCCATCAAAATGGCATAAATCAACACAGCTCTCTCAATAGTAAGGTCACTATAGTGCGTGGCAGGCGTTAGTCTTTGACATAAAAAATATTTCCAAGCTCTAGCATTTATAGTAAGAGAAGTACCGGGCAAGGTTACAGAGGTATCTCCTATCATTTTCCATGTAGTGCCCGAAGTATAGAGAGTACTGCAAATCTCTTCATAATTAATATTATATGCATATGCACTATACTCACTATTTTCTATGTCAGGGAGCCCATAGAATCTGTTGATAAATGTGCTTTTAAAAGAAACAATTTTTCCTATCACTCTCACCTTACCATTCCTATGTTCTTCTGCATTAGCATAGAATTCTCTAACCATATTTGTGAGGGAATGAGATGGTTGGCTAGCAAATGTACCCCAATGCCTATCAATAATCATTCTAAATAAGATGGGGTTTGCTCTCTCTGTTATATTGAATCCTCTATTAGGAATGAGTTTTCTAGTGTGCATCATCCTAACATATCTCTCACTAGCCTCAAAACTAACAAATTTGCCCTCATCATGCTCTTGTGTTTGTTTCCTCCTTGGTCTCTTAGTCTTAGGGGCCATTTGAATCAAATATATAGAACAATAGTACTAATTTTTGAGGGAGAAATGAAGATGATAAGGGCAGAATTTGTTTTATTTGGTGTGCAGGGACAAGTGGCAGAACAGGTGAAGCCGCGGCTTGGCTGAGGGTGCGCCGTGGTTTGGGCTGAGGTGGCCATTCTGTGCGTTGCAGCGTGCACAGTGCTGGGCCTAGGCGCGGCTGGTGTGCTACTGGGCTGCTGCTGTGTATGCACACTGTGCGCTGCAGCGTGCACAGTGCTGGGCCTAGACGCAGGCTGGTGTGGGATGGCCTGGTGCTGTGGGCTAGGCCAAGGGGCGGGCTAGTGCGGGCCTGTTTCTAGTTAAAAAAAACTTATTTGTTGCCAAAAGAAGAAAAAAAATAAAATAAAATTAGTCAAACAAAAATAATTCTTAAACGAAAAATCAGATTAAACTAAAAAAAGTAAAAAATTAAAATTGAAATAAACCTAACAAAACAAACAAAAGCAAAAACAAAATAAATAAAAATGTACCTGTATGGTATGGTCAAGGGGAATAGGCCATATCCATAAGTGGAATGTCTTCCACTTCCAGATCTTGCCTATTGATTAAGAGTTTAAGGTGTTGACCATTTACTTTGAAAATCCGACCATCTCTAACGTCCTCTATTTCTACAGCCCCATTTTCAAAAGCATTTTTCACTACGAAAGGACCGGTCTACCTAGACCGAAGTTTTCCCAGATGCTTATGGAGTCTAGAATCGTATAAGAACACTCGATTATCAGGCTTAAATGTTTTCCTCAAAATGTTTTTATCATGAAACACTTTCAGATTTGCCTTATAGATTCTAGAGTTCTCATAAGCATCATTTCTTAACTCCTCTAACTCGGTCAACTGAAATTTTCTAAGCTTACCCGTTTCGCCTATATCAAAATTGAAAGATTTGATGGTCCAATAAGCTCGATGCTTGAGCTCCACAGGTAGGTGGTAAGGCTTTTCAAAAATAAGCCTATAAGGTGATATACCTAAGGGAGTTTTGAAAGCTGTACGGTAAGCCCAAAACGCATCAACTAGTCTCAAAGACCAATCCTTGCGATCTGGGTTGATTGTTTTTTCTAGAATTTGTTTAATTTCCCAATTAGCAAGTTTTACTTGTCCACTAGTCTGAGGATGGTAGGCTGTAGAAATTTTATGTAACACCCCATATTTTCTCATCAAAGTTTCAAAAGAACGGTTACAAAAATGTGTACCTCAATCACTAATTATAGCACGTGGTGTACCAAATCGAGATAACACATTTTCTTTGAGAAATTTAATTACCGTTCTATTATCATTGCTTCGGCAAGCTGCTGCCTCTACCCACTTTGATACATAATCTATTACCACGATGATATATTGGTATCCGAAGGAAGGAGAAAATGGTCCCATAAAATTAATGCCCCAACAATCAAAGATTTCAATCACTAAAATTGGGTTTAAGGGCATCATATTACGACGAGACACAGCTCCTAACTTCTGACACTTTTCACATGAGCGACAATAGATGTTTGCATCTTTAAACAAGGTAGGCCAATAAAATCCACACTGCGAAATTTTTGTAGCGGTTTTTTTCATTGAAAAGTGGCCTCCACAAGCTTGGGAGTGACAAAATTCCAAGACAATGAAAATCTCTTCATTAGGGATGCAACACCTTAAAATTTGGTCAGGGTAGTACTTGAAAAGACAGGGGTCATCCCAATAAAAATTACGTACCTCAGTTAAGAATTTCCTCTTGTCTTGAGCACTCCAATCCATCGGTATCTCAGCCGTAGCCAAATAATTCACAATATGAGCAAACCATGGTGGAGAAGTAATAGAGAGTAATTGCTCATCTGGAAAATCATCCTTGATTGGCATGTCATCAGAGGTGTTCTCAAATGTGAGCCTTGAGAGATGGTCCACCACTACATTCTCTACTCCTTTCTTGTCTTTGATGGTGATGTCAAATTCTTGTAGGAGTAGGATCCACCGTATTAGTCGTGCCTTGTCATCCTTCTTTGTGAGAAGGTACTTGATGGCTGTGTGATCTGTGAAGATAAGAATAGGAAAACCAATTAAATAAGCACAAAATTTGTCCAAAGCAAACACTATATCAAGTAATTATTTTTCAGTGGTGGAGTAGTTCATTTGAGCACTATTTAAGGTTTTGCTAGCATAGTAGATGACAAAAGATTTTCCCTCTCTTCGCAGTCTAAGAACAGCACCCACAGCATAGTCACAAGCATCACACATGATTTCAAAAGATAAATTCCAATCAGGTGACTGTATTATAGGTGCTAAAGTAAGCTTGCCAATCAGCATTTTAAAGGCCTCTTGACAAGCTTGAGTCCACTCAAAAGGAACATCTTTAACTAGGAGGGCATATAGTGGTCTAGATATGTTGGAAAAGTTTTGTATAAACCTCCTATAAAAACCAGCATGACCAAGGAAAGATCTTACATCTTTTACTGTCTTAGGTGTGGGCAATTTAAAGATTAATTCAATCTTAGATTGATCAACCTCCATCCCCTTAGAAGAGACAATATGCCCTAAGACAATACTGGATGGTACCATGAAATGGCATTTTTCCCAGTTTAAGACTAATTCTTTCTCCTCACAACGAATCAGTACTCTTTCTGAATTCATTAAGCGTGCATCAAATGAAGATCTAAAAACAGTTAGGTCATCCATAAAAACCTTCATGTAATTTTCAACTATATCACTAAAGATGCTCATCATGCATCATTTAAAAGTGGTAGGGGCATTACACAATCCAAATGGAATTCTATGAAAAGCATATGTGCCAAAAGGACAAGTGAAGGTGGTTTTATCTTGGTCTTTTAATGCAATTTCAATTTGATAATACCCAGAATAACCATCTAAGAAACAGTAAAAAGGATTACCAGCTACACACTCAAGAATTTGATCGATAAAAGGGAGTGGGAAGTGGTCTTTTTGGGTGGCAACATTTAATTTTATATAATCAATGCACATGTGCCACCCGGTCACAAGTTTTGTAGGGACTAACTCTCCTAGGTCATTCTTTACCACAGTGACTCTGGATTTTTTAGGAACGACTTATGTAGGGCTTACCCATTTACTATCAGCTATGGGATATATAATTCCCATATCTAGTAGTTTTAACACTTCATTCCTCATTACTTCTTTCATAGTGGGGTTAAGCCTACATTGAGGATCTCTACGAGGACTAGTCCCTTCATCCAAATTTATCTTATAAGAATAGATCAGAGGACTAATTCCTTTTAAATCAGCCATACTCCAACCTAAAGCTGATTTATGTGCATTTAAGGTCCGAATTAATTTCTCACCTTGCGATGTAGATAATTAAGATGAGATAATAACAGGAAAGGTATCACCTGGACCGAGGAAGACATACTTCAAACCCTTAGGTAGTGGCTTCAATTCGACTTTAGGTGCTTCCACACTTGAGAGGATTTATTTCTCGTTTTTTTTGGGCAACTCCTCAAACTTTGGTTGCCATGCTCGAGTGCCATAATCCTGAGATTTATCAGAAACAACACAAATATTAATTATATCAGTTTTATCATTAATAGAATCAATCTCAGAATTAACAAGAAAATATTTAAGAGGATCAAAATCATGAGCTATAGAAACTCCCTCATTGATGAGTGACTCGATCATGTACAAGTGGCGGTTCTCGTCGTCATCTTCGGACTGTTTTGCAACATTGAAGATGTTCACTTTAAGGGTCATGTTTCCAAAGGACAACTTTATGAGTCCATTCCTGCAATTAATTAGAGCATTTGCAGTAGCAAGGAAAAGTCTACCCAAAATCAAAGGAATTTTAGAGTTAATGTTAACAGCAGAAGTAGTATCAAGGATTAGGAAATCAACATGATAGTAAAATTTATCAATTTTAATCAGAACATCTTTTACCACACCTCGAGGTACTTTGACTGAACGGTCAGCCAATTGTAATACCACAGCAGTTGGTTTGATTTCTCTTAAACCCAGCTGTAAATAACTAAAAAATTGCATAAGATTTACACTAGCTCCTAAATCTAACAATGCTTGTCTAACCTCATGATTTCCAATGCTACATGTAATGGTTAGACAACCAGGATCCTTGTATTTTGGGGGAATTCTTTGCTTAATTAAAGAACTAACCTACACGGTTAGGAATGATGTTTTCTTTACATGGTGCTTCCTCTTAATGGTACACAAATCATTGAGAACCTTTACATAGGTAGGAACTTGTTTAATCACATGCAAAAGAGGAAGGTGTTGCGCGATTACATGCCAAAATAAATATGCAAATAATCACACATGCTTTACTTGCAAGTGCACAAGGTCAACTTAGTAGTATAGTGTGCGAAAGCAAGATCATCTCCACAGGGATTGGTGAATTTCGTTTTAGAATTATATTCGCACTGTAAAAAGATAGAAGTAATAAAAGAGTTGATTTTGATAAAGATAAAATAATAAAGATAAAGGCGTAGGGACTTGATATCCACCACTAATTATGCTACCACAATAAAACAATATGCCAATGCTTTACTCATGTCATTAATACCTAATGTTTGTCAACCTAAGGGTATGGTATCTACTCCTTAAGCTATTGATCTTCCTAAGCAATGAGTTAGGCATGGTATCTACTCTAAATCTTTTCTCTCTCAAGGGATTTAACCTGGTGTATGCTGAGTTGTTCCTTGAGAGAGCATAGGATCTGTGGAAATCGACAACCACACGGGACCTAGGGCATGGTATCTACTCCTGGTTTCCCGTGTTGATTAACCCAAGAATCCGGTGTGGATATCTTTTGTTACTAATGTAAGACCCAGGACTCGGTCATCCAAATTGAACTAACTAACAAGTCCATACCACATGCACATATTGATCAGACATATATATATGAGGAATTTAAATAAAAGCAGGTATTAATCAAGTTAAGCAACACAACATAAATATTGCAAAGACGCCAATACTAATTATTGAATAAACATAATTAGGGCTTCAACTAAGCCCTTACTAAAAGTTAAGTACACATAATAAAAGTAAAGGAAAGAAGAGACCCAAGAGAAGAGTCATCAATTCTCCTCCACAGTTTTCTTCTCCAAGCTAAAGCAAAAGATAAAAGAAGTGATTCTTTCTAAGAAATGCTGATTTTTGTGTGCTTTACAGGTGTATTTATAGGGCTTGAGTAGTCCTAGAAGGCTCATGAATTCCTAAACTTTCCTAAAACACAAAACTCCTTTATTTCCAAAATAGGGTTCTGCAGTTTACTGTTCACGCCCGTACACGTGCGCTCGATCGCATGCGTCTTGCACTCGATCGCAGTGCTGCGCTCGATCCTTCATATGTGTGAACGATCGTATGTGCGCTTGATCGCATGTAGTAGTGCGATCGATCACAATTTGACCAGAAGCTGCTCTAGGATTTCCAGGCTTGTTCCCTTAAGTGCCAAAACTGCTTCTTTTCCTCCAAGACCCTATAAAAACATGTGAAACACACAAATGAAGTAAAATGAACTAAATTAACATAATTAAGGACCTAACAAATGTAAATAAGGGGGCTTAAATATGAATATTTAAGCACCTATCACACCCCCAAACTTACATATTGCTAGTCCCTTAGCAATACAAAACAAAAAACTAAAACGAAAAAAATTAACGCCACATAGATAAATCCAATAATCATAATATCCACAAAAATTTTAGGTTGTCACACAAAATAATGATGTGCATTCATGAGCAAGCTTAACACATATAAACATATCTTTGCAATGAATAAGAGTTTTGAATGCAAATCACTTTCATGAGGCAGTTTAAGACATCAAAAGTTTGACTTTAGTGTGTGGTGAACTAGCACATAAAAGATTAGGTTTCCAAATAATTCTAATATGTAGCGTTTCGATGACTCAAAATTCACCAAATTTCCTATTAGAATTCAACAAGATGGCATAAGTTTTCTTCTTTTCTTTTATTTGTGATATTTTTGCCAAGTTAGTTCCCTTAAGCTTTCTATTTGACTCATGTAATGAGTGTTTAGCCAATGACTCCCAAACCAGATGGTTTTAGGGCATTAGGTGTAAAGACACCCCTAAGGACCTACTAACTCGAGTCAAAAGACTACGAAACTAACTAGTCTCAATGCTACCAATCAAAATTTCCACCTTTTGACGTGACACTCACTGCTTACTGAGGCAAGAGGGCTAGTTACTCAGCAGAAAGTTCTTTTTAATGATCTTTAGGAGCATTTTTCTTTTCGAGCAATAACAAATTTTTTTTTTCTATTTTCTTATGCCAAAATGTTAATCTAATAGGTTATCTGGTTCACAGTCAAGCAAAAGAAACATACAAATCAAAATTACATGTCATACCCCACACAACTATGTGCTAATGTGCTCATGATAGCTTAGGTCAAAATTGTGAATCCTTAAATGCTTAAAAGTAAGTGATCTATGTTCAAAACTTAATTATTGGCCCATATGTTCAAAGTTTTAAGCTCACTTATGAAGTCACATCTTATTCTTTGTTTGGATCACCCAAATTTTTTTTTGAAACATAATGAACACGCATTTATCTACAAAAAAACAGGGACTTAGTGTGTGCATGTGTTTCAAGTGCGTGTGTGATAGTATCTAGTATCTCCCACTACCCCCAAACTTAAAATACACATTGTTCCCAATGTGTGTGGCATGGAAAGATCTGACCTGGGGTATGGAGAACTAGGTTGCTTGCTTTGCTTGTGACACGCCCCCAAACTTGAACTGGATGCACGCATTGAGTACCTGACAAAGAAAAATAAACGTTGTTCCGGAAAACAAGAAATATAAATATAAACAAAAGAAAAATACTAAAATGAAAAAGGATAAGTCTGGGGTGCCTCCCATGAGCGCTAAGTTTAATATCTTCAGTCGGACCAAGCCTTATTTTTTCTCAAAACTAAGATTTGCAGCAACTAGCATAGGAAGTGTCTTATTCTCTTCCATATAAGCATAAGGTAAGTACTTCGACAATTGCTTCAACTCCAAATTTGGTGCTTGGACAATAAAAAGGGAAAAAGTAGTATTAGTAAGCCCAAGAATTTCAAATGGATCGGTATACTTACTTGGATGCTTTGGAGAGGCCTTAAGGAGGTGCATAGTTTTGATGATGTCATCGGTAACATCCTTAAACTCGGGCTCGATATCCGATCTTGTGACACTATAGGTAAGAGTAGTTTCTAATGGATCAACGTGATGGACCTGCAAGGCGTTCTCAACAACACCTAGAGTAGGTATTGTTTGGGCTGGGAATTCTTCCTCAACAACACTTAGAGTATGTATTGTTTGGGCTGGAAATTCACCTTGCTTTCTTTCACTTAGTTCCTTAACCAATTCCCCCATTTGAACCTCGAGTCTTTGAATAGCTTGCTCATGCCTGGCAGTGGTTTGTTTTTGCTGATCTAGTGAAGTCATCAATGTTGTCATTAGTTGCTGTTATTGAGTGGTCAATTGCTTTACAAGACTCTCTAGGTCACTATTTTCTGATTTCGGCACTGGTTGGGCTGCTGGTTGGAAGTTTCTTTGCTGTCCTTGAAGATTCAAAGCATTATGATTGTTGCTCCATGAGAGGTTGGGGTGGTGCTGCCATCCAAGATTGTAGGTATTTGTATATGCATTGTGTGGTCCATCATAATTTGCTTGCTCTTGATCTGCATATAAATATAAAGGGCAAGTTTCAGAAGTGTGATTAAAACGAGAACATATAGCACAAACCTGGAGTGGTTTGGCTCGCAGACTAGGTGAGATGTTTTGAGTAGTCATTGTGTTTATGAGCATATCCAGCTTCCTCTCCATAGCATTTTGATAAGCATAACTAGCTTCCACCATTGGTGCTTCTCCTTCGAATGAATTAGTTGAAAAACTTAAGTGTAGCAGTTTCAGTACTGCTTCTCAGGTACTTTTTAGAGCTTTTGTGCTCGATCACACCAAGAACAGCGATCGATCGCACTAGGCTTGAGCTCGATCGCACAAAGGAGTGCGCTCGATCGCAATGAGGACAAAAATTCCTCCCCAGCACACTTGAACAAAGATATAAAACGAAAAGAAGGAATAAATCTAATTTTTGATAAAAATAAAAATAAAACGGAACAGAATAAAATAAAATAAAATAAAAAACTAACGAAAATAATTCCAAAAATAAATTTAGCACAATCCCTGGCAACGGCGCCAAAAACTT
Organism: Bretschneidera sinensis; assembly: GCA_023935145.1. Classification (NCBI taxonomy): domain Eukaryota; kingdom Viridiplantae; phylum Streptophyta; class Magnoliopsida; order Brassicales; family Akaniaceae; genus Bretschneidera; species Bretschneidera sinensis. Next base: position 27,457,528 of record CM043699.1, read on the forward strand.
GTTGAGCGATTATCCACCTAAATTAATGGGTGAATAATCGCACTCGTTTTACTTGCAAGTGCATAAGATGAACTTAATAGTATAGTGTGCGAAAGCAAGATCATCTCCACAGGGATTGGTGAATTTAATTTTAGAATTATATTCGCAATGTAAAAAGACAGAAATAATAAAAGAGTTGATTTAATAAAGATAAAATAATAAAGATAAAGGCGTAGGGACTTGATATCTACCACTAATTATGCTACCACAATAAAACAGAATGCTAATACTTTACTCATGTCATGAATACCTAATGTTTGTCAACCTAAGGGCATGGAATCTACTCCTTAAGCTATTTTTCTCCCTAAGCAATGAGTTAGGCATGGTATCTACTCTAACCCTTTTCTCTCTCAAGGGATTTAACCTGGTGTATGCTGAGTTGTTCCTTGAGAGAGCATAGGATCTGTGGAAATCGACAATCACACGGGACCTAGGGCATGGTATCTACTCCCGGTTTCCCATGTTGATTAACCTAAGAATCCGGTGTGGATATCTTTTGTTACTAATGTCAGACCCAGGACTGGGTTATCCAAATTGATCTAACTAACAAGTCTATACCACATGCACATATTGATCAGACATATACATATGAGGAATTTAAATAAAAGCAGGAATTAATCAAGTTAAGCAACACAACATAAATATTGCAAAGACGCCAATACTAATTAGTGAATAAACATAATTAGGGCTTGAACCAAGTCCTTACTAAAAGTTAAGTACACATAATAAAAATAAAGGAAAGAAGAAACCCGAGAGAAGAGTCGTCAATTCTCCTCCACGGTTTCCTTCTCCAAGCTAAAGCAAAAGATAAAAGAAGTGATTCTCTCTAAGAAATGCTGATTTGTGTGTGCTTTATAGGTGTATTTATAGGGCTTGAGTAGTCCTAGAAGGCTTATGAATTCCTAAACTTTCCTAAAACACAAAACTCCTTTATTTCCAAAATAGGGTTCTGCAGTTTACTGTTCACGCTCGTACATGTGCGCTCGATCGCATGCGTCTTGCGTTCGATCGTAGTGCTGCGCTCGATCCTTCATGTGTGCGAATGATCGTATGTGTGCTTGATCACATGTAGTAGTGCGATATATCGCAATTTGACCAGAAGCTGCTCCAAGATTTCAAGGCTTCTACCCTTAAGTGCCAAAACTGCTTCTTTTCCTCCAAGACCCTAGAAAAACATGTGAAACACACAAATGAAGTAAAATGAACTAAGTTAACATAACTAAGGACCTAAAAAATGTAAATAAGGGGGTTTAAATATGAATATTTAAGCACCTATCACACCCCCAAACTTACATATTGCTAGTCCCTTAGCAATACAAAACAAAAAACTAAAACGGAAAAAATTAACACCACATAGATAAATCCAATAATCATAATATCCACAAAAATTTTAGGTTGTCACACAAAATAATGATGTGCATTCATGAGCAAGCTTAACACATATAAACATATCTTTGCAATGAATAAGAGTTTTGAATGCAAATCACTTTAATGAGGTAGTTTAAGACATCACAAGTTTGACTTTAGTGTGTGGTGAACTAGCACATAAAAGATTAGGTTTCCAAATAATTCTAATGTGTAGCATTTCGATGACTCAAAATTCACCAAATTTCCTATGAGAATTCAACAAAGATGGCATAAGTTTTCTTTTTTTCTTTTATTTGTGAGATTTTTGCCAAGTTAGTTCCCTTAAGCTTTCTATTTGACTCATGTAGCGAGCGTTTATCCAATGACTCCCAAACCAGATGGTTTTAGGGCATTAGGTGTAAAGACACCCCTAAAGACCTACTAACTCGAGTCAAAAGGATACGAAACTAACTGGTCTCAATGCTACCAATCAGAATTTTCACCTTTTGACATGACACTCACTGCTTACTGAGGCAAGAGGGCCAGTTACTCAGCGGAAAGTTCTTTTTAATGATCTTTAGGAGCATTTTTCTTTTTAAGCAATAACAAATTTTTTTTTTCTATTTTCTTATGCCAAAATGTTAATCTAATAGGTTATCTGGTTCACAGTAAAGTAAAAGAAACATACAAATCAAAATTACATGTCATACCCCACACAACTATGTGCTAATGTGCTCGTGATAGCTTAGGTCAAAATTGTGAATCCTTAAATGCTTAAAAGTAAGTGATCTATGTTCAAAACTTAATTATTGGCCTATATGTTCAAAGTTTTAAGCTCACTTATGAAGTCATATCATATTCTTTGTTTGGATCACCCAAATTTTTTTTTAAACATAATGAACATGCATTTATCTACAAAAAAAACTGGGACTTAGTGTGTGCATGTGTTTCAAGTGCGTGTGTGATAGTATCTAGTATCTCCCACTACCCCCAAACTTAAAACAGACATTGTCCCCAATGTGTGTGGCATAGAAAGATCTGACATAGGGTATGGAGAACTAGGTTGCTTGCTTTGCTTGTGACACGCCCCCAAACTTGAACTGGATGCATGCACTGAGTACCTGACAAAGAAAAATAAATGTTGTTCCGGAAAACAAGAAATATAAATATAAACAAAAGAAAAATACTAAAATGAAAATGATAAGTCTGGGGTGCCTTCCATGAGCGCTAAGTTTAACGTCTTCAGCCGGACCAATCCTTATTTTTCCCCAAAACTAAGATTTACAACAGCTAGCATAGGAAGTGTCTTATTCTCTTCCATATAAGCATAAGGTAAGTACTTCGGCAATTGCTTCAACTCCAAATTTGGTGTCTGGACAATAAAAGGGGAAAAAGTAGTATTAGTAGACCCAAGAATTTCAAATGGATCGGTGTACTTACTTTGATGCTTTGGAGAGGCCTTAAGGAGGTGCACAGTTTTGATGATGTCATCAGTAACATCCTTAAACTCGGGCTCGATATCTGATCTTGTGACACTATAGGTAAGAGTAGTTTCTAATGGATTAACGTGATGGACCTCCAAGGCATTCTCAACAACACCTGGAGTTGGTATTGTTTGGGCTGGGAATTCTTCCTCAACAACACTTAGAGTATGTATTGTTTGGGCTGGAAATTCATCTTGCTTTCTTTCAATTAGTTCCTTAATCAATTCCCCTATTTGAACCTCGAGTCTTTGAATAGCTTGCTCATGCCTAGCAGTGGTTTGTTTTTGCTGATCTAGTGAAGTCATCAATGTTATCATTAGTTGCTGTTGTTGAGTGGTCAATTGCTTTACAAGACTCTCTAGGTCACTATTTTTTGATTTCGGCACTGGTTGGGCTGCTGGTTGGAAGTTTCTTTGCTGTCCTTGAAGATTCAAAGCATTATGATTGTTGCTCCATTAGAGAAGGGTGCTGAGGGCTTCTTGTACACGCCTAAGGTATTACATTGTTCTTTATACATCCCTCTCATCTCAGCAAATGTGGGACACTCTTGGGCGAGATGATCTGCCTCGCCACACACAAAACAAGGTTCTGAAGATTCGACATGGTTAACTACGTGTGTTGGTTTTGAGCCTTTTGTTTTTAATGAATCTAACTCCCAAGTAAGCATTTCGACCTTAGCTTTCAGGTTATCTTCTTCCCTAATATGGTAAATTCCACCACAACTCGGGTTTCCTACAGGTCGTGACCTATTTGTGCTTTTAGTAACACTAGGTCCAGTCCAAGTGTGAGCTTTTTTAGCAAGCCCATGGAGGTACTCTATAGTCTCATCAGGATCTTTTTGCAGAAATTCACCATTACACATCATCTCTATGAATTGGCGCTCTCTATAGGTAAGTTCCTCATAAAAGTAGCTCACTAAACACCAACTCTCATACCCATGGTGTGGACACATACTTAATAGCTCTTTAAATTTCTCCCAAGACTAGTACAAAGTCTCATTCTCCTTTTGTGCAAAGGTGGAGATTTGTATTTTTAAAGCATTGGTCTTATATTGAGGGAAGTATTTATTAAAGAAGACCTAGGTCATCTCATTCCATAACCCAATAGATCATGGTCTCAGCAAGTATAACCAACTCTTAGCTTTATCCTTCCAGGAGAAAGGAAAAAACTTGAGTCTCACGATATCATCAGTTGCATCTTGACTATGAAAAGTCGCAACTACTTCCTCAAACTCCCTATTGTGTACATATGGGTTTTCGTTTTCCAAGCCATGAAATGTATGGAGTAATTGAATCATCCATGTTTTAAAGTTTTGATGGCGAATGTTGGCTGGAAACATGATGCATGATGGTGTGGCTGTTCGGCTAGGATGTAAATAATCTTTTAATGTCCTAGCAACATTCTCATTAGGGTTTTCAGCCATGTTAACAAAGTTTTCTAAATTCTTATTTAGGTGTACCCTAGGGTTTGATCTAGGCGAGGTTTCACTAACGGATGTCGAAGGAAAGGGTGGCTCTATTTCAAGTCTTTTAGTGAATCTGCCTTGCAAATCTCTCGGTCTAAGCATACACCAAATGAGTTAAAAGGAAATAAAATAAAACAAAACAAAAAAAAAATCAGAAAATCAAAACTTAAAGAAAAGAACAATAGTACTGTCTTGTTTTAGAGTTGACAATCTTCCTTGTATGTAAGCGTGTCTCCCCGGCAACGGCGCCAAAATTTGGTTATACCCAAAGTATAACGTGGTAGTTATAGCACAGCTTTGGGGTGTCGATTCCACAGGGAGACAAGTGATCTAGAAAGGAAAAGTGCAAACCTTAATACAAACGACAATAATCAAGTGAGAAGATATGAATGATGAAGTAATCGTGTAAATAGATTGAAATATATGATAAAGAAACAACAAGGATCTGGGAATCCTCCCTAGAGTCGTTGCCTTATTCCAATCTTGATTTTATTATTTTATCTCGATTGCAAGTTTCATGTCCCAAACAAGCAATCGACAAATATTCAACTAAAGCACATATAAATTCTAATGTAATTGATATGAATTACTCTTACTTTCAATTTAAGCACACATGACCTATCCTATAGGTTTATCAAGAAACAACAATATATCTTAACGACAATATCGCAGTAATAGACAAACCTAAAAGATAAATCTACTGGACTCAATCACATATAATAATCTTGACATAAGAAGAGCATGACTAGACTTATATCAAAGATAAAGATACAATCACCGGATTAAGAGAAAATCCTTTAATTAGATAAAAGAGTAACATATAACAATGTTTTGATAATAAATCCTAATCATAACTGAATCAATAAAGGAAAATAAGAATAACTACACCTAGGGATTCATCCCTTCGCCTTGCTTGGAGATTAGTTTGCCATGAAGTTCATGGTTGAACACTTTGATAGAGGAGAGTGTGGTAGCCTTCTTAAGTTTATCAGACTTCCCCAGATATCTTTTCTAAAACCCTAAGTGATCTATTTATAGTACAAGAGGTCCAAGGATATTCTAGGGTTTAAACAATCATTAAAGTCCTAATTAGGTCATAACTCGAAAACAAACTTTCGTGTGCGCACCGCGGCTCTCTCTTCTGGGCGCCTAGGCTTTGGCTGGTGCTTGGTTAGGTGAAGGCACTCGGTGCTGTGGCTCTCTCTTCTGGGAGCCTAAGCTTTGGCTGGTGCTTGCTCTGGGTGCTCTCTCTTCTGGGCGCCCACTGAAGGTGGACTTGGCTCTTTTGGGCAATCTTTCTGGAGGCCGCAGCCCTTATTAGTCCAGGCCGCGACTCTTATTGGTTGGTGGAGGTTCTCTTTGTTTTATCCTTCCGCAACCACTCCTTCACCTTGATATGCATGGAATCTTTAGAGCTTCAAGCAATGATAGTTTTTCCATCTCTTTTAAACACCAAGTACCTGAAAATGCACCGAAATAAGTTAATGATTCAAGAATATCACTTTAGAGTTATTAAGGTATAAAAGTGTAATTAAACCCTAGATCAACCCTAAAATGCCAACAATTAAGTACTGTTAAGATGCATTTTATGAATCTCATCACCACTGTATCAATTGAGATGAAATAGCTTCCATGGCCATTTCTTTTGAAGAAGTAAGGAAGAAAGATTTGGAAAAAGTTGTGAAGCTTGGTTCTTAGAACTACTAGAGGATGTGTACCAAATGAAAAGAAAGATTGGGTGTAAATACATGTTTTGAGTCAAATAAAATTGAATGGTCAAAGAATAGGATTCTAAAAGCTAAGTAGGCTAGAGTGAGCAAATCAATAGCTACTTTCTAAGGCTTTGTAAAAGCTTGTCTTTAAAAGTTTTTTGAAAATAACAAAAAGCCTTAAACTGTCACGTGATCTGTTCATCTAATTTTAAAGTGAAATGACATCTCTTGCACGCTTTGTTCTTTTTCTTTTTCAAAACCTTATATTTGAATAAATAAGAATCCTAAATGCTATGACTCCACTCACACCCATGTTCTTTTTGGGATTTAACAAATATGAATAAAAAGACTCTGCAGAACCAATAGGTAAAAACCCTCATAGCAGATGAAATAACAAAAAATCCCTTGCAGTAGGCAAATTCACCAAAAAACCCTCATCAGCAAGCAAAAATCACAAAAAAGCCCTCACAACATGTAAAATCATCAAAAAGTCATCGTTAGTATACAAACCAAAGTCCTCATCAACAGGAAAACCTAAGTCCTCATTAGCAGGGAAAATCCCAAACTCCTCATCAGCAGGTAAACCAAATTCCTCGTAGCAAGCAACCCAAAGTCCTTATCAATAGGTAAACCAAAGCTCTCATCAGTTAGAAAACCTAAGTGCTCACAGCAGGCACCAATCAATTCGTACGAGTGAATGGACTCTAGCTCTATCACTTCAGGTATTTGTCATTCTCAAGAGTGATCCCATAACACCAACTTTGCCCAACAATATTGTTGACCCTCACCTATATTTTAATGATGACAAAACACAACTCTTATTATACTAACAGTGATATCTAAGTGTATTAAGTAATAAGAGCATTCAACCAAGGATCAAGGTGCAAGAACTTAACCCGAATCAAACAACAAGTCAAGACAGAAGATTTAATATAGGTTTAAAGTATTTTAACAAGTTGTAAATATCACTTGTTCAGGTATTTAGCTTGTCCAATGGCTAATTTTGAAAAACATTTTGAAAGAACTTTTTAATCAAACGTTTTAAAATTAAAAATCACTTCAAAACATGAAAACTGGGTTGTTAAGCAACTCAATTGACTAGTACTTATACCAGAAGATTGGTATATGGGACAATATGTCCCCAGTTGACTAGGTTACACATACCAGTCAACTAGTACTTTGGGTAAAAGGTTCCCAGTCTACCGGTAAGTCATACCCAGTCGATTGGTACCTTCAATAGCCTTAAAAATCACAATTTTAAGTCTTAACCCAGTCGACTGGTAGTTCAAAAAATATGACTGTTGAAACGCGAGATTTCAGCATAACTTGCACCAAAACGTATCAAATCAGTTACAAATGGGCATATTACATCAAGGCTATATAAACTCACTTTATTGAGCATTCCAAAGAGAAGGATTACACATTCAAACAAGTTTTTACTCATTGAAACTAAAAAAGCTTTGAAAAATTTATTGTTGAGCCATTCTTCAAGTTTTACCTTGAAAGAGAGATATTATTCAGTTGTACAAGCTTTCATTGTTGTCTCTCTACTATTTACTTTACAACATTTATTGTAAATGGATTAGCTTCTGAAAGGAAGGGATTAACTTCTAAAAGGAAGAGATTAGCTTCCGAGAGGAAGGGGTTTTGCTTCCAAGAGGAAGGGGTTTTACTTCCGAGAGGAAGGGGTTTTGCTTTCGAGAGGAAAGGGTTTTGCTTTCGAGAGGAAAGGGTTTTGCTTTCGAGATGAAGGGATTGATTATAAGGTTTGTGCAACACCCGTGAAGTTACACGACTAAGTTTCTTAGTGGATAACTTTAAGGAGATTCCTTGAAGAGAGTTGACGTAGGGTTGGAAAGAATCCGATATTGTCGAACCACTATAAACTGAGTTTGCATCCTCTATTCCTTAAACTCTTTATTTACAGCACACATTACTTGTTTATATGCTTGTGGTGTTATCTGTTTTATAAACTTGTGTTTAATCGGTGTAAGTTTTTAAAACCCAATTCACTCCCCTCTTGGGTTGAAACCTTAGTCTACAATTGGTATCAGAGTCTCGTTCTCAATTTTAGGCTTAATATCCTTGAGTTAATCCGATGGCAGCAAATAGTTATTCTAAAGGACACTCATATACTAGGCCTCCCTTGTTCAATGGCTCCAACTATAGCTTTTGGAAAAACAGGATGAAAATCTTTGTTGAAGGACAAGATTATAATCTATGGAGAGTCATTGAAGAGGGACCTAGAATTCCATAAAAGGAAATCACTATTGGAGAAATCAATCATATAATGCCTAAACTCAAAACTGAGTACAATGATGAGGATTGTAGAATGATGTCTTTCAATAGTAGAGCAATAAGTATTTTACATTGTGCTTTAGATATATCTGAATACAATAAAATCTCTGCATGTATTTCAGCTAAGGAAATATGGGATAAATTGCAAGTTACATATGAAGGAACTAGTGAGGTTAAAAAATCAAAAATCTATATGCTAGTGTCTGAAAATGAATCTTTTAGAATGTCTCCTAACGAAACAATTTCTCAAATGCACTCACGTTTCACAACTATTGTTAATGGTTTAAAGCTTCTTGGTAGGAACATTGAGGAGTTTGAACTAACAATAAAAAATTTAAGATCTCTGCCACCTTCGTGGAAACCAAAGAAGACAGATATTTAGGAGGCCAAAGTTCTCGACAAACTTGATGTTGAGACACTTCTTGGGTCATTGTTGATATACGAGATAGAGGAAATGAATTCCATTGTCAATGATGATGAGAAGAAGAAGAAAGTGATTGCTCTTAAAGCCTCTATATACAACAGAGAAGAGAAATCAGAAGAATAGGCGGAGAGCAGTGAAGAAGATGGTAAGATGGCTTTAATCACCAAACGATTTCGTAGATTCTTGAAGAAAAGCAAGAAACCATACACAAAGGATCCCATCTCAAAAAGGGAACCACTTGTGTGCTATGGATGCAAGAAGCCCGATCACGTCAAGGCCGATTGTATGGCTACAAGCAAACCATATAAGATCTTCAAGAAGAAGGCTATGATTGCAACCACTTGGAGTGATGACGAAGAAGAAGAAGAATCCTCAGATAAAGAACTCGGATACAAGGAATTTGCCAACCTATGCCTTATGGTAATTGATGATGAAAATGAGGTATTATATTCTCCCTCTTCTAAAAATAACATTGTGAGTAGTAGTGAAGATTTGTTAGAAGTCATAAATGAAATGCATGATGAATCGAAGAAATTCAATTCTAAGAACTTAACTCTTAAGAAAGAGGTATCATCTCTTTCTAAAGAAATGATTAGTCTAAGAGAAGAAAAAGATAAACTATCATCATTGCTTTATGATTCTTCTCAAGATTTCCTAAAAGATGAAAATGAAAACTTAAAGAATAAAATATTAGAATTGAATGGCACTATATCTAGACTCATGCTTGGAAAAGAAAAGCTTGATGAAGTACTTTCTTGCCAAAGATTAAGTGGAGGAAAATCCGGGTTAGTATACTCTCCATTAGGCAAGCAAAAATCAAAAGAGGGCTTATTCATGAAAGCTTCATGTGTGAATGAAGCCTCTACTTCAAAGGTCAAAATCACACCCACAATGAATAATAGCATGTCTAGAAATACTAATTCTAATACTTATATAAGAATGAAAAATCCTAGAAGTACTCATGCTTATATGTATACTCATTCAAGGAATGCTTATACACATGCTAGGAATAATCAAAATATGCATCCTAGACACTATATGTATAATTAAAACTTGCACACTGTACAAATTAAGAGTTACCATCATCCTAGAAATAGTGTGCATACAAGCATATATCCTAGAAATCATTTACATACATTTTCTGGAAATAACATGTGTATTCATATTCCTCACAATAGAAACATGTATCCTAAGAATTCATATCCTAAGCATTATAGGCATACACAACTAAATACTCCTAGAAAATTCAATAACTATCATCCTAGGATTGTGCATTATCAACATGTCTATAGATCACCATATGTTGTTAAGAAAGTATGGGTCCCAAAAGGAATCATATTTTTAAGGACTAACCCCAAAGGACCCAAGAAATTTTGGGTGCCTAAAAATGCTATTGTATATCCTTGTGTGATGTAGATATGTCTCCACACCAAGGAAAAAGATAATCGTTGGTACCTTGATAGTGGATGCTCAAAACACATGATTGGTGATAAAAGTGTATTCAATGAGCTAACTCTAAGAGATGGTGGACTTGTCACCATTGGAGACAACACAAAAATAAAGAATATCGAGCATGGAAAAGTTGGTAATAATTTCTCAACCATAGACAATGTATTGCTAGTACAAGGCCTTAAGCCAAATTTACTTAGTATTAGTCAACTTTGTGACAAAGGCAACAAAGTCATATTTGAAACCTCTCATTGTCTAGTTATAGACATCAAGAGTAACAAGATCAACTTTGTTGGCCATAGACATTAAAATGTTTATATAGTTGATTTAAAATCATTGCATTCCAAAAATGAAAAATATTTTCTCGCATTTAGTGAAAATCAATGGCTATGGCATAGAAGACTTGGCCATGTGAACATGAATTTACTCAAAATCATTTCTAGGAAGGACTTAGTCATTGGACTTCCCAAAATCAATTTTGAAAAAGACAAAATATGTGATTATTGTCAAATGGGAAAACAAACTAGGATTCCTTTTAAATCAAAGAATGTAGTCTCAACTACTAGACCATTGGAACTTTTGCATATGGACTTATTTGGTCCATTAAGTACCATTAGTCTAGGTGGCCATCAATATGCTCTTGTTATTGTTGATGACTATTCAAGATATACCTTGTTATTTTTATTGCTTATAATGATGAAACTTTCAAAGGATTTGAAAACTTTTGCAAAAAGGTTCAAAATGAAAAAGGGATTTGTATTTCAAGCATTAGAAGTGATCATGGAAAAGAATTTGAAAATCAAAGTTTTTCAAAATTTTGTGATGAAAATGGAATTGATCAAACTTTTCAGCACCTAGAACTCCTCAACAAAATGGAGTTGTTGAGAGGAAAAATAGAGTTCTAGAAGAATTTTCAAGAACAATGCTTTGTGAAAATAGTTTACCAAAATACTTTTGGGCTGAAGCGGTAAACACCTCTTGCTATATCTTAAATAGAATTTTGATTAGGCCTATGCTTGACAAAACTCCATATGAATTATGGAAAGGTAGAAAGCCTAATATCTCATATTTTTGGTTGTAAATGTTTCATTCTAAACAACAATAAAAGTAACTTGGGTAAATTTGACTCTAAGACCGATGAAGGAATATTTTTAGGATATTTAACCTCTAGTAAGGCTTATAGAGTCTTCAATAAGAGAACTTTAGTGGTAGAAAAATCCATACATGTAACTCTTGATGAGTCTAACCCAATTAGTAGTAGAGAAGTTTATTTTAATGATGATCCAGATTTTATTCCAAGAATGGAAACACCTACTCCCATTGTTGACCCAAAGAAGAGCCCACCTCAAACAAATGAAGAGATGGAAACTCTCAAAGTATACCAACCATCTACAAGTCGACAAGAGGATAATCTTCCCAAAGATTGGAGGTATGTAAATTATCACCCTATTGATCAAGTGATTGGTGATCCTTCACAAGGGGTAAGGACTCATTCCTCTATTAGAAATATTTGCAATTATGTAGCTTATTTGTCTCAAACAGAACCTAAGACTTTTATAGAAGCCGAAAAGGATAATGATTGGATAATTGCAATGCAAGAAGAAATAAATCAATTTGAAAGAAACAATGTATGGAATCTAGTTCCTAGACCTGAGAATCATACAGTAATAGGAACTAAATGGGTATTTAGAAATAAGATGGATGAGAAAGGAATAGTAACTAGGAACAAGGCTAGACTAGTTGCTAAGGGATATAATCAAGAATAAGGAATAGACTTTGATGAGACCTATGCTCCTGTAGCTAGATTGGAAGCTATTCGAATGTTATTAGCCTTTGCATGCTTTAATAAGTTTAAGTTATTTCAAATAGATGTAAATAGTACTTTCTTAAATGGCTTTATAGAAGAAGAGGTTTATGTTGAGCAACCTCTTAGATTTGAGAATCTTAATCTTTCAAATTATGTCTACAAGCTTTCTAAGGCTCTATATGGGTTGAAGCAAGCTCCAAGAGCATGGTATAAAAGACTAAGAAAATTTTGATTGACAATAATTTTATAAGAGGAAAAGTAGACACAACCTTTTTCACAAAGACTCACAAAAATGACATTCTTCTGATCCAAATATATGTTGATGATATTATATTTGGTGCTACTAATGAATCTATTTGTCAAGAGTTTGCAAAGTGCATGCAAGGTGAATTTGAAATGAGCATGATGGGAGAACTTAACTACTTCCTTGGACTTCAAATCAAACAACTAAAAGGAGACATCTTCATCAATCAATCAAAGTACACTAAGGACCTACTAAAGAGGTTCGGGATGGAAAGCTCAAAGCCACTTAGAACACCCATGAGCACCTCTACAAAACTTGATCTTGATGAAGGAGGTAAATGTGGAGATACTAAATATTATATAAGCATGATAGGAGCTTTGCTTTATTTGACTTCAAGTAGACCTGATATAATGTTCAGAGTATGCATGTGTGCTAGATTTCAAGCTAATCATAAGGAATCACATGTATTTGTAGTAAAGAGAATCCTTAGATATCTACAAGGAACTCAAACTATAGGATTATGGTACACTAGAGATTCATCTTTTGAGCTTGTAGGATATTCAGATGTTGATTTTACTGGATGTGGGTTAGATAGAAAAAGCATAAGTAGAACATGCCAATTCTTAGGTGCAATGTTAACCTCTTGGTTTTCCAAGAAACAAAATTCAATTGCACTATCAACCGCAGAGGCGGAATATGTTGCAGCTGAAAGTTGTTGTGCCCAAGTGTTATAGATGAAACAACAACTAGAAGACTATGGCATGAACTTTAAAAGTATCATAATGCATTGTGATAATACTAATGCTATCAACCTAACCAAAAATCCTATCCAGCACTCTAGAACTAAACACATAGAAATTAGACATCACTTCTTAAGAGACCATGCTAAAAAAGGTGAAATAAGTTTAGAATTCATACCTTCAGAAAATCAAATAGCTGACATTCTTACAAAACCTCTAAGTGAAGCTAGTTTCTGTAAGATTAGAATGTTAATGGGATTGTTAGATTATGATAAAATGAATGTCTAATTGCTTCATCATTCATCATTATGCATACTTGACATCTAGTGAATGAGTATTAATCCTTGTTTAATATCTCCCTCACTCAAGATGGCATAGATAAAAAAATTTTATGCTAAGACTCAAGACTGAAAATTTTCTTAAGGGTCTAGTCGACTGGAAAGTCTCTGCCTAATTTCCCAGTCGACTAGAAAGTCAATACCAGTCTACTATTTCATCTAGACTGTGTTTGGAGCCATATATTTGTAATTCAGTTATCACCCCAGTCGACTAGTATGAACTACCCAGTCGACTGGTATCTTTTTGCCAATTTATCCAGTCGACTGGTACCATGACCCAGTCGACTGGTATACAAAACTCTTCATCTCTGCAAAGGACCCAGTCGACTGGTACCCTAACCCCAGTCGACTGGTATCGTGATTCTATAAATAGGATGTTCATTTTTTCTTGCAGATTTTCACGCCATTTTCAAAAACCCTAGTTTTCTCTCTCTACAAAATCTCGCCATTTTAATAAAAAAAAAATCATCAAAACACTACCTAAACACCTCGATCTATTCATCCATATAATCTATTTCAACTTTCTACGGTTGAAATCCACCATTTCCTCTTAAAACCCTTTTTACCCAAAAACTCCATTTCTACCAAAATGACCGATAAAATTCGTATTAAAACCATCGTTGGGGGACCACATACGCCTACTAGGCCAAGGTCCACCAAATCCACGGCTCCAGATTCAAGGGGGAAAGGCGTGGCGGGCTCATTTAGCAAGAAGTCCAGAACAGAGCTGGATGATACTTTGTTTTCCAGCTCGGCGGCAAAGGCCAGGTATAATTCTGTTATCCGCCTCAAGAAAATCATGACGGGTAGAGTTGTCAACTTTGACTCTATTTGTCATGGTAATTTCGATATTTTATCTGCATTTGAGGCTATTCACCTGCCCTGACTGATCAAGATTCATGAGAAATACTTCCCGAGACTGATTCACCAGTTCTATGCGAACTTGGTGAAACCCAGTCCACTGGCTCTGAGGTTCAGAACCAGTGTCATGGGTGTGAAGTTTGAGGTCAATACTGACCTCTTGATGAGCATTTTGAAGATCCCTATGCGAGGGATCCATTGGAGTCTAGATGGATGGCCAAACAATTTCGAGGTTGAGGAGGCACGTCAGATAGTTTGGGGCAACCCTAACTATGTGTTTTGACCCATTATATTTCACACATGTAGTGACATACCCCTAGACTCAAAATTGTTCAACCTCATTGTGATTTGGACCATCCACCCGAGACTAGGGAGTCGGGGATATCTATCTAAGATAGATACCGTATTGAGTTGGTGCCTTAAAACTGGGCACCACTTCAATATATACCCTCTGCTGCTCGCCAACATGATTAATGGTGAAGCGAGCGACTTTAGATGTCTTCCCTATGGGATGCTCATCACACTCATACTCCAACACTTCCGAGTGCCTCTCCCTGCCTCCAAGGCTCAGGATATCGGCCTCAAGAACATCATCAACGTCTCTTTGCTGAAGAAGATGGGATGCACAGTCTGAGATGGCTTCATCTACTCCAAGGCCAGGAAGCATATTCAGATTAGAGGGGACGACAGCAGTGATGATGAGGACGAGGGTACTGCTGCTACTGCTATTGATATGGACACGGATGCCCGAGCACTTCTTATGCTACTGCTAGTTAGGCTGGGTACGGTGATCTACTTCAGGCCATCATGAGCCTCCAGCTGACCATGCAGTCTGGCTTCCAGACCTTGAGCTCTTCCATTGAGACCCTCCGGGATGGCTTCGAGCTGTGCTGAGAGCGCACCGAGAGTTCCCTGGCTGAGATTCGGGATCTCATTCATGACAACTCTGACTCTCTTGCTCCCTGAGTTGTTTGTCTATCCCCTTTTGATGTACTTTTTTATGTAGATTTTCATTGTTCTTAGCATGGACATATTTTCATATTTTTTGTACTTCTGTTTCAGCTCTACGAAGCCTACCTTGTATAGACTTTTGATATATCTGATGATGCTTCATGCTTATCATATTTCATGTACTTGTTTTACTTATATGTAATATAGTTGCATGCTTTATATATCTTTATATTCGGATTAATGCTTTAAAACTGCTTCCACATGTATGGAAATTTTCGGTTCTTCTCGGGAAGGCTTCTGAACTCCAAATATGCCAAATTTTTGTGTACAAGTTTGTTTATGCATGCTCTTCATGACTGTGGTAACTACATAGCTTATTTTTTGATTTACAACCCACTTTTCTACTATTGTCAAAACGGGGAAGAAAAATGAGAAAATGTGAAAAACTACTGTAAACTCAAACTAATGCATAGATTTAGGGGGAGCATTGCTCCAAATAACTTGGTATATGTTTATAAATGATGAATTGATTGGTTGGGCTGCATATAAACTACTTTTGATCTTTTTACAAGTTGGTTTTGTTCAAAAAACAGAGGAGACTCTGCTCAATTTTTTTTTAGAAAACCAACACTTAGTTTTTTTATTAACAGTTTTCGCTCAGTAGTTTTGTCATCATCAAAAATGGGGAGATTGTTGAACCTCACCTATATTTTAATGATGACAAAACACAACTCTTATTATTCTAACAGTGCTATCTAATTGTATTAAGCAATAAGAGCATTCAACCAAGGATCAAGGTGCAAGAACTCAAACCGAATCAAACAGCAAGTCAAGACAAAAGATCTAGTATAAGTTTAAAGTATTTTAACAAGTTGTAAATATCACTTGTTCAGGTATTTAGCTTGTCCAATGGCTCCTTTTGAAAATAATTTTGAAAGAACATTTTAATAAAATGTTTTAAAATTAAAAATTACTTCAAAACATGAAAACTGGGTTGTTAAGCAACCCAGTCGACTGGTACTTATACTAGAAGACTTGTATATGGGACAATATATCCCATGTTGACTGGGTCACACATACTAGTCGACTGGTACTTTGGGCAGAAGGTTCCCAGTCGACTGGTAAGTCATACCCAGTCGACCGGTACCTTCAATAGCCTTAAAAATCATATTTTTAAGTCTTAACCTAGTCAATTGGTGCTAAGACCCAGTCGACTGGTAGTTCAAAAAATATGACCGTATCAAATCAATTATAAATAGGCATATTACATCAAAGCTATATAAACCCACTCTATTGAGCATTCCAAAGAGAGGGATTACACATTCAAATAAGTTTTTACTCATTGATACTCAAAAAGCTTTGAAAAATTGATTGTTGAGCCATTCTTCAAGCTTTACCTTGGAAGAGAGATATTATTCAGTTGTATAAGCTTTCATTGTTGTCTCTCTACTATTTACTTTACAGCATCTATTGTAAAGGGATTAGCTTCCGAAAGGAAGAGATTAGCTTCCGAGAGGAAGGGATTTTGCTTCCGAGAGGAAAGGGTTTTGCTTCCGAGAGGAAGTGATTTTGCTTCCGAGAAGAAGGGGTTTTGCTTCCGAGAGGATGGGATTGATTGTAAGGTTTGTACAACACCCGTGAAGTTGAATGACTAAGTTTCTTAATGGATTACTTGAAGGAGGTTCCTTGAAGAGAGTGGATGTAGGGTCGGAAAGAATCTGATATTGTCGAATCAATATAAACGGAGTTTGCATCCTCTATTCCTTAAACTCTTTATTTACAACAGACATTACTTATTTATATGCTTGTGGTGTTATCTGTTTTATAAACTTGTGTTTAATCCGTGTAAGTTTTTAAAACTGAATTCACCCCTCTCTTGGGTTGAAACCTCAGTCTACAAATATATTTGCTTTAATGCATGCATCGCATATTTTCCATTCCAAAATTTTGAAACGAAATAGTGGTCACTCACAGCCTTTAATTGAAAATCTTAAAGGAGCTCCAACCAAAATGGGGCAAACTATAAACACCTATTTTCATTCCAAAATTTTTTAACAGACCACGCGTGGGTTCCTATGATGAATCATTGATCCTAGTGCGTTTGGACTTGGTAAACGTGATAGTTTGAATTTAATTGAGGAGTAAGTATAATTGCAAGCCCTTTTTGTTCAATCCATTTAATCCACTTTGGGTTTAAATCAATTGGGCCTTATTTGATTCAACCAATCTAAGACCAAAGTCTTCATTTTAATTTTGGTCCAATCCAAGACCCACTAAAGCCCATTGATCTTTCCTAACCCCAAACAATTTTAGCCCAAATTTCAAGCCCAAAAAGACTTCTAATTTTTAAAGATGAACTTTCAATTTCAACCTCCACTTGGTACCCCTTGATTAGTTCACTTTTCTAAAAGTAAAAGTTACTTTTTTATAACAAAAAAAAACGTCTCTCTCCTCTCTCTATATGGCTAGCCATAAGAGGAATTTTCACTGTTTCTTTTTTAATTTTTGAACTCACCTCTTCCTTCCAGGTTCCCTCACCTTATTTTGTACCAAATTCTACATTTTTTCCACACAAAATAAGTATTTTTCATGTAAAAAACAACAACTATGAACTTAAGAAGTAGCTGATTTTTCCCCCTATTTGGAAAACTATGTGTATTAAAAAGAGGGAGATTCTCTTCTTCTCCTTTTGATTAGTTAATTGGATATTACCTTATTAAGCTTCCACCCTTTCTTACTAGCCAAATACCACATTTTATGCCCAAAAAATAGTACCTAAAAAATTGTTTTTTTTTAAGAGTGTGAAGCCTTCTCTTTCTTTGTAATTGCACACTTTTTTTCCTTCAGCTTTTTCACTTTATTATATGTCAAAAACCAAAAAACAATTGAGCTTTCCCCCTAATGACCGACCTAACAAAGGAAAATTTCTCCTCACATTTTTTGTTTTATTGAAAACACTTCAAAAATGTACTTTTTGTTCACCATTTTGCAAATCTTCTTGTTAACTTTTTTTCACCTCAAAGAAACCCCTCCCTCTTCCCCATGGCTAGCCACCTAAAAATATTTTCCTCCCACTTTTCACTTGGTTTACCACACCTCACCTTTTCTAACCATACCTTTACACCCTAAAAGTGAAACACCTTTTTCCACCTAAAAAGTTGAAACTCCTTTTTCCCTTCCCTATATGACTAGCCATGAACCTTCTTTTCACTCATTATTTTTTTTAATCAATTGGTGAGAATAGAGCAAAAAATGAAACACAAAAGAAGAACTAGTGAGAGTTCTTCAGCATTCTTGGCCACCCTTTGTTTTTTGGTCTTCTAATCTTCATTTGAATCATTATTCCAACTTTACTAAGTCCACAAGAGCACAAGGATCTCTGAGGATAATCCCTGCATGTGGAAATTTTCCTTAGCCAAATAAGATTGGTTAAGCTTCTTATTTTTGCAAAATAAATTGCTAGTATGATTCATGTGTTTAAACCACCTTGAAAATAGACTAGATTAATTTAGTTCACTTAAAAAGTTTTATCTTAAGATACTTACTAGTTCCTTAGCCTTTTCTTTTTCATAGTTTTATTTTTAGTTAAAAAAACTACTACCGTTGATGCTCCGTTAGTCAATTATTACTATAGTGGTCAAAAGCATGAAAACTCATCATTTAAACTGCTAAAACTCAAAAATACCCCTAAGACATCACTTTCACAACTCTTCTCTCTCTTCACCCAAGTTTCTTATCGTTTTTTTTTTATTTTCCTCTTCTTTTCGATTTTCTTTTTCTTCTTTTTCTCTTTTCACCCACAACATTTTTTTTTTGTTTTCTCAGGCTCTAAACAACATTTTTCTCGAGGAGGGGGGAGTCAGAGAGAAAATTTTCTTTGTTTTCTTGGGCTCCAAACAACATTGACATTTACCATCAAAACTGACAACGTATCTGGAATTTTCAAGTATGTCACTAATGTTTCCTCTAAGCAAACACCCACTAATCTCTTGGTAAGTTTCCACATCATCACCAACCTTGAAGCAGTTTTTGAGTTTGTGGGGCTGCGCGGGCTGCATATGGCCCTAGTCCACGTATTCCTTGACGTGTTTTGTGCCGTTTGATTGGGGTTCAGTTAGTATATAGTACTCGATGAAGATGAGGTTCTTGGGGATTGCAGGTGGCCAAAACACCATTGGTGCATTGTAGACTGTGTTGTTGGGGTCAATATAGGCTTCTCATTTGATCTTCACTTCTACTTGGTCGCCTTTTGAGAAATAAGAGGGGGAACGAGAGAGAAAAAAATTTCTCGGGCTCCAAACAACATTTTTCTTTGAAGTTTTGGCCAAATACTCCCAAATTCATTCCCTTTTCTCCATTGAATCCCTAGCAAACCAGAAATAAAAAAAAAAAAAAAAAACACAAGGAGCTTATTCTTGATTTTTACAGAGAGAGAATTGGTAAAGATTTTTCCTTTCCTTCTAACCAAACACAAATCCTTATTCGAAATATGAAAATATCTAAGTTCATCTCCTTCAATGCCGTCGTGAACTACTGCCACAAAATTGTGCTCCATCAGTCGAAGCGCTTGGTTATCCTTATTGCACCACTTTTCTCAATAACATTGTATCAGAATTTGGGTTTCACTGTTGATCTATTTGTTTTATCCAAAAAAAGGAAAAAAAAAACCTGGTTCAAATCTTAGATATCTTTCCTTTAGAAAATTTATGAAGCCATTATTGCCTTGGAAATAGAGATCTTTCGATTCAGGAGAGTAAGCATGAAGCTCAAGATCTCATTTTGATCTACGCTTTAAGAAGAAGATGAAAGAAGGAGAGAGAAAATAGAGAGGGATGAGACAGAAAATACTCTAGGTAAATGAGTTTTATATATATGTGGGCAATTTCATAATTTTAGTTTTTCTATCAGAAGTTAACAATCAAAAGACAGTCAAACAAGGTCCAGTGGTGTATGTGTATGTTTTTAAAAACATGGTATACGAGTGTAAAATATGCTATACCCCAATGGTGCAAATGTAATTTTCCCTAATTCTTTAAGAAGAATTTTGAGCCCCCTTGGTCTTTTTTAATTTTGGGCCCCCTTTGACCGATTAAAAATGTTACTAGTTACTAGTTATTTTAAATTTCATCTTTAAGATAGTTTAGTTTAAATCCACTTAGCTTAATTCTATTTTTAACTTGTCTAGCTTAAAGTAATTTAGTCTTAATTCATTTAGTTTAATGCACCTAATTAATCTACCTATATTAAAGTAGTGTAGTTTTAATCCATTTAGTTAATCTTCATGTTTAACCTATCTAGTTTAAAGTAGCTTAGTTTAATTAATTTAATTTAGTTTTCAAGTTTAATTCATCTAATTTAGTCTCAATCCATCTAGTTTAACTTACATAATTAATCCACTTAATTTAATTTACTTCTCATCAATACTTTGCAAGCAGTATTAATATTTTCTTTTTTTTTTCATAATTCCTTTATTTTAAATGCTTACTTTTACCGCACTTACATTTACCACACTTACTTTTATCGCATTGTTTTAAATTTGATATTTGGTGTCGTTTTGTTTGAATATAAATTGCAAAATGTGTGTTTGGATTTATTAGTAATGTATCATAATAATACTTGAATTAAAATTTCAAATAATTTCCTTGAAACACAAAGGGCTAGACTTCGGTCTAGGTAAAAGAGAGCGCTTTAAATCCTCACTCCTTTGTACCCCAATCACCCGAGCCTTGGAATTTCTCATGTAGACCGATGATAAGGGATTTGACCCTTCAAGGTCAAATGGCAACTCCTTACCCGTCATCCTTGCTTTGTGTTTGGGTGATAAACGACCTATTATCTAAGATAGTAAAAGCACACCCATCACGAGAGCCTCTTTACTACTTATAAAGGATTTTTATTAGACTTGATAGGTTTCACTCGTTTCCTTATGCATACTCGTCATAATTCACACCCTCCCCATATCCATCTTCTTTAAGGGGAGTGGCCTTGGGTAATGACTCAGATGTATTGGCCTTAGGCGGATAAGAGAGGTACCTATAACAGGAAATAATTTAGCCCATTAATTAACTAAAAGATAGCGATTTTTATCCAAAAAAACTAAAACATGATAGTAGCAAGACTTTTAGAGATCAAACAATTCACCAAATGGTGTTACAAACCATAGAACAATAAAGCAACAACCGAACAAGCAATTAGCCTAGCTAGAAGCAAAACCCAACCAATCTTCAAGGTTGATCTTTCCCAACTTTTGAAACTATGATTTTGTTTCTCACGTCACTTGTGTGATTATTTCCAAAACAACAGTACTTTTGTACTTCTATGAGACGGGAAGCAACTTACATAATTTGAAAAACTACCTACACTTCTCTTTCCAACATAATGTTGAAAAAAATAAAAAACATAAAAAGTATTGTTTCCTTTGTTTCCTAACTTTTTCAATATTATGTTGGAAAGAGAGCCATTGTTTTTCTAATTATGTTAAAAATGTTCAAATTGTTAAAAAAAATATTAAGAAAAATAAAGATGAAAAATGGAAAACGTTTTCCACATGCAATTGAACACATCCTTAATGATTCATTTTAAATTCATCATGTCATAGCCCTCTTGTTGGTCTTTGAATAAACTTTCTCTAAGATGTCATTCCAAATTAATTTGCTCAAGGAAAGAGAACCAAATAGATTAAGTGTGATATGGTCTCTATAGCTCCATTAAATAATAAACAATCATTGGCTACCTACATAAGTCAATTGATAACCCTAAATTTAGTAGCTAGCTGGCTTGTCATAGATGGCAAGTCAACTTATAAAATTGTGTCTTGGATTACTTAGGCGATGTTTGGATTGTGCTTTAAGTGGTACTTAAAGCAAAAAACAGAGATGGTTAGTAATTGAGCGACATCTATAGGAGCTAGATTGATGATTTACCATTTTAATCTTAAAAAAACCATTGTTTGATACTATAACGAGTGAGAGGGAAAGTTTTAATTAGTTGATGGATCAGGTGGCAAGACAGAATGAGTGGCAATCAATGAGCCATAATGGTGTTAGGGAACTTATGTTTACAAGACTAAAAGGGATTCCAAAGGAAAGATACACTACAAGATAAATGAGTTTTGTCGGCGCTTTATTTTCGGTGCTTCATACACGTGCGGCCATATGTCCTCCGTCGATGCTTCATTTCTGGCACTTTCATGAAGTGTCGCAATGTCCAAAGAACATATATCGGCGCTTCAAAGTGCTGTAATATGCAAAACCCATTTCATATTTTGGCGCTTGGAAGCATCACAATATGATGGGTTCGAGCATATTGCAGCACTTACAAGCGCCGCAATATGCAGAAACCCTTGCGGCGCTTTGAAGTGCCGAAATAAGAGTTAAAATAGCCGGTGATTCATATACTTAGCAATTTATCAGATTCTTACGCGCGACTAGGTTTGCTCGAGTGACTCATTCTTCCTGCTCGCGTCTCTTCTTCCTCATCTTCTTCATCTCTCTCTTATCAAAATTTCTGTGTAGGTATATTTCATTCTTTCATCGTGCTTAGTTTTTTTATGCCTATATATTCTATAAACTGTGATTGTTAAGGTCGATAATGACCTAGGTTCTGGGTTTTGTGTTGCTTTCCTAATTGGGTGATTATTATTGCTTGAAATCTCATTTTCTTGTTTTGGGGGCTACTGCACAGTAGCACCTGTGAGGGGGCTCCTGCACAGTAGCCCTTGTGAGAGGGTTTCTGCATAGCAGCACCTGTGACCACCATACAACTAAGGTGAGCATGACCACCATACAACTAAGGTGAGCATGACCACCATACAAACATAATTGCTGAGATAGTGTCCTTAATACCACATCTGAAGGGGCTGCTGCCCAGGAACCCCTGTGATCACCATACAACTAAGATGAGCATGACCACAATACAAACATAATGGTTGAGATAGTTTCCTTAATACCACCTGGTTTTCTCTTAATTTAAAGGTAATGCCTCCAGCAAACCTCAAGTGACATAATGGCCTAGCACGTATTCAAAATGAGATAACATGTTGGGATATAATTTTTTGTCCTTCAAAACTTCTAAGTAGTAGTATGAGTCACCTCCATGTTCCCTTTCTACTTTTCTCAGGATGTGACATTGTTAAAAAATATATTTTCATTCACAAATACTTCAGAGAGGGCCCTAATATGTTCCCTTTTAGTGTAAATAAAGATCTAAATAGTATTGAGTTTCCATAATGTGCATTCTTAAATAGCTGATGTGAATGCTTTTCCAACTTGACATGTAATCTTGTGTTAGATATATACTATGTATTTTTAATTTTTAGAAGTATGGTACGTTACATTTTTCAATTGCACAAGTGATATTGTAATCTATTTCAGTGTTTGTGACTAAGAATTGGTTGAAATAGAACTCAGGTGAACTTTAGGTTTATAGGAAACAACTAGCTTAGCTTTAACTATATATCATGTGTTTGCATCTTGTTATGAACTGAAAGCTCTATATGTGCACCTGCACGCATTAGTATGTTTTTATCTATATTTTTGCACCTGTGAGGGGCTGCTGCACACAGCACCTGTGAAGGGCTGCTGCACACAGAACTTACGAGGGGGCTACTTCAAAGTAGCAGTTGTGAGGGGGCTACTTCATAGTAGCACCTGTAAGGGGGTTGCTGCACAGCAACACTTGTGAATGGGCTGCTGCACAGCATCACCTATGAGGGGGCTGTTACACAGCAGCACTTATGAAGGGGCTATTGCACAGCAACACCTGTTGTTATCAATTTCAGTTCATCCACTTAGCAATTAAATATAAGTTTGTGATTATGCCTTCTTTTGCCTAAAATTGTTCAATTCTGACTTTCTTAATATTGTTTTAGGAAAGTCTATTAGCATCATCTTAAAATGGATAAAAGTTGGATAGATAAATTGAGGTCAAGTAAATCTTATATAGATGGTGTTGCAAACTTTGTTATATTTGCGCGTCAGAAAGCTTGTGATAGTGGTAGTTTTGTTTGTCCATATAGAAGATGTGGTAATTGTTCTTCATTTGAACTAGAAGTTGTTCAGGAGCATCTATTGTAGAATAGGTTTAGTCTAGGTTACACTAAGTGGGTATTTCATGGGGAGAAAGTCTCTTGTATAGACCACACTCCCTTTAGTTTAGAACCCACTAGTGTTCCAGTTGGCTTCATGGGACAAGATGACATGTTGGGTTTGCTCCGAGGTGCTTTCGAGGTTACATGTGAAAACCAAAACAATGAACCATTAAGTGAAGGAATCGAAATGGGATTTTCAAATGAGCATGGGGGCAAGCAATAGGCCCATGGTGTGTTTGAGTTCAATAATTATGGTGAGCCTTTACATGTCGAACATCCAGTTCATTCTGCTATTGATGAGATGACTCAGTATCGCAATTTGATGAAAGATTATGATCATGAAATTTATTTGGCTTGTTAGAATTTCACAAAGTTAAATTTTATGTTATACCTACTACACATCAAATGTTTGAATGGGTGGTCTGGTAAATATCTTACTATTTTTCTTGAGTTTATCAACATGGCATTTCTGATGTGTGCTCTAATGCCATCAAATTATTATGAAGCCATGTCCTATTTGATGTGACCACATGAGCCCCTATCAGTTGTAAATAGTATTAAAGATAATAACAATAATAATGATTATGTTGTTGTTTTGTTATGTAGATATGGTTAGCTTTCCTTTACCTTGTCTTCTTTTCTTTTCTTTTTTGTTTTAATTGAACTTATGTTCTTATCTCATACTCCTGGCAGGCTGCAAAATTTGATAGCTTAAGGTGGTGGAGTTATTGCAATTTGCAAGTGAATGAAAAAATCTGGTTTCTATCACAGAGTAGCATTTAATATTTAATATTAGGTTTGAAACAGTCTTCCCTCAGCCAAAACAAGGTACATTGTTCATGGTCAAAAGGACTTTCTTTTTCCTTTTACTGGTGGAAAAGATAAATTAAGTTAAGATTCTCTTTGGTTTTAAGATAGCTCAAAGAGCCAAGTGTTCTTTTTATTTTTTATTTTTATGTATGTTGTTTGCTATAATACAAAGGAATAACTTACTTTGATAAAGTAGATTGTTATTGAAAATCTCAAGCTCTTGTTTGTGTTTTTTTTAATGTTTTATTGCTGTAATAAAAGGGAACAAATTTCTTTGAGAAAGCAGATTTTTATGGAAAATCTCAAGCAATTTTAAACGGGCTGGTGCTGCACTAGCACCTACACAAGGGATCGTGCAGCAGCCCCGGTGCAAGGGTTGGTACTGCAGCCACTGTGCAGATGCTGGTGCTACAGCACCTGCACAGCAAAATTTTTAGGGTTCTTGACATGTATGGTATTGAGTAGCAGCAATAGCTCTTTTAACCTCACGTGTATAGCTCTTTGATGTCTCTTTTTTGAAAGATATAAGCATGTTTATGTTTTTATGTATACAGATTGCAACAACATGTTGAGGTCAAAATATATTCCTCCCTCAGTCAGAGCTATTATGTCAAACCAATCTCCAGCTAACTCTTCACAACATCAAAAAGGTGTTGAACATGAGCATGAGTATGAACTTGAAGATGATCGTGACTCTTAAAGTGATTATAAGACCGGGCCAATAATTACAAAAAGTAAAAAAAAATGATAATGAAGAATATGAGTTAATTGGTAATTTTTGTATTATAAGACATTCCCTTTATAACTAGTTTGATATCACAATGTTATCCTATTTATAAATTTTATTTTTTCAATGTATAGATTCTGAAGGGAGGTGAGAAAGCAAACACGTGTCATGCGAACGTCACAAGTGTGGTCTTTGAAACGTGGGGAGAAAATTGTGGTCCACTTCAATGCACATAATCAACCTGTGAAAAAAGGTGGGCAAATATTAAGTAGCTGGTTGGGTAAAGTTTCAAAGAGAGGGAACCTTTGTCCGCTTGGTTACACGGATTGGAAGAAGGTGCCTTCTAACTACAAAAATGACTTTCTTTTATTGATTCAGATAATTAACAACAACTTAATTTGGGTTTTTCTTCCCTTTTTTTGTGGTGTTGTATATGCATATACTCCCTAACACCAAAAATACTTATTTGTATTATTTCTTTTCTTTGTGGTAGAGGAAGTTTCATTATCCTATGATTGAGGCGATCGACGAAATATTATTGAGGATGATCAGTAAAAAATGGAAGGACTATAAGTATGTGCTTAAAAGGGACCATGTGATGAACAAAACAAAACAATAAGTTTTGAGCAATAATGTTCCAAAAGGAGTAGATCAAGACCAGTGGAAATAACTTGTGAACTACTAGTTTTTTTAGCAGAGTGAGATTGTTTTTTCATAATTATGTTCATTTGAATTCTCATTGTTTCTATTTTTATTTAATGATTTATTAGTCAAATTGGTTTATGGTTATTGTAGAAATATTCTATGATAGGAACAATAGCACGTGAAAGACAACAATGTCCTCACACGACCAGATCAAAGAGTTTTTCTAGAAAAAAGGATGAATATGTGAGTTGATTTGCTTTATTCATCCAATTTTTCATTTGAGATGTAGTATATTGAGTCATTGTTTGAACTCTTTTCATAAATGGTAGGAGATGAAACACGGAAATGAGCCCGGGCATGTACAGTTTTTTTACTGAAACTCATAAACGCAAGGATGAAACTTTTATTGATGAAGCATCAAGACAATTTGTGGTAAGTTCAATAAAACTAGTTCTCAAATACTTGAAGTTAGAGAATTCTAATTCTTATATCAATTATTCTTGGATCATTTTTATTGGTGTCCTCAAATACATTGCCTTTGCCATATAAAATATTACTACATTTTGTTTCCCATTAAGATTTTGTAGACTGAGGTTTCAACCCAAGAGGGGGGTGAATTGGGTTTTTAAAAACTTTAGTGGAATAAACACAAGTTTATAAAAACATATAACCAACAAGCAATTAAACAAGTAATGTGTTGTAAATAAAGATTTTAAGGAGTAGAGAATGCAAACTCAGATTATAGTGGTTCGGCAATATTGGATTCGTTCCGACTTTACGTCTACTCTCTTCAAGGAATCTTTTTAAAGTAATCCACTAAGAAACTTAGTCGTACAACTTCACCGGTGTTGTATAAACCTTACAATCTCTTCCTCTCGGAAGCTATCCCCTTCCTCTTGGAAGTAATCCCCTTCCTTTCGGAAGTAATCTCCTTTACAATAAATGCTGTAAAGTAAATGGTAGAGAGACAACAAATGAGAGCTTATACAACTGAATAATGTCTCTCTTTCAAAGTAAAGCTTGAAGAATGGCTCAGCAAGAATATTTCAAAGCTTTTTGTGTTTCAAAGAGTAAATGACTTGATTGTGTGAGTTCTTCTCTTTTTGAATATCTCCCGCTCTCTATTGAATGCTCAATAGCGTGAGTTTATATAGCCATAAATTAATATGGCCGTTGAGACTTTAATTTGAAATGATTGTGCCTTTAAAAGATCAGATTTCGAGTCCAACGGTCATATATTTTGAACTACCAGTCGACTGGGTCGTGATACCAGTCGACTAGACCCTCTTAAAAATTCTCGTTTTTAAAGCTTCTGGGGTACCAGTCGACTGGGTTAACCTTACTAGTCGACTGGGGACTGTCTGTCTATTTTACCAGTCGACTGGTATGTTCCATCCAGTCGACTGGGGACTCACTGTCCATTTTACCAGTCGACTGGTATGTTTTCACCTAGTCGACTGGGGACTTACTATCCCATATTGACTGGTATATGTACCTAGTCGATTGGGTTGTCTTCCAACCTAATTTTTCTGTTTTTGAAAAGTGTTTAACTTATAAAATTTGTTTATAAGTTATAAACGTTTGTATAAATTTGTATGTTAAATCAAAACAAAAATAGATTTATAAATTTATATTAAAACCCAAGAGCTAACCATAAGTATAATACTTCTATAAAAAAATCATGAATAAGATATGTCTCAATTTAATAGTTAGTCTCAAGCACGTTAAATTTAGAATTTTTTTTAGTAATTTTTCTTAGTGTCTTTTTTGGTGGGGTATTGATTCTTTGTCCTCTTGTCTCTTTTGTATTTTTTATTGGAGTAAAATACATTAATTTATATTCGATTAATCCATAGTTACATTACCTGTTGTTAGTGTTTTATTAATCGTCTATTAGTCAATTGTTCAAAATGCAGTCAAAATTTATACCAACTCATCAAAATTTATTGGAAACTTAATTTTAGCCTTAAAAGTAAAGTCGATCTTTCATTAAGTTTTGATGAGTTGACATAAAATTCGACTATATTTTGAATAATTGACTAATGAAAAGTTAACAAAAAGCAAACTACAAGTAAGTAAATATATGCTTTAAAATTTAAGTGAAATAAATGTAATCATAGACTAATCACTAATATATTAATGTAATTTACCTATTTTATTAATAAAAGGATATTGATCTTTACTAAACTTTCCGACTTAAAAAGGTTTTCTTATAAAAATAAAAATAAAAGATTTTCAAGATGTCACCTAGTGTAATTAGCAAGATTCAGCTTTCATATTGTAGAAATTAATATGATAAAATCTAAAGTAATAAAAACAAAGTGAGCACATATGCTTCATAAAAAATAAAAATATATATTTATTCTTCTTCGAATAAGCCACAATTTATACAATGAGACCAAAGAGTAAGAACCCGTAAACTTGGAGGTGCAAAATACATTTAAAACAAATAAAGATAACTTCTTTTTACAAGGTCACGCAAACAAGCACGCACACAACTTTATTTAATTCCCAAAAAGCCCCTGAAGCCTCTTGCAGTCGACCAAGTATGCGAACCCATAAGCCAAATTCTTCAACGTGGCGTCATGCAACTCCTCATCCGACGTGGCAGTCGCATCGGTCGAGAAGAACACCCTGAACCCTCTCACAAACGCGTCACGCGCCGTCGTTTCACAGCACAGATTCGTCATCACGCCAGTCACGATGACCTCCTTCACTCCCATCTCTACCAAGCGCTCGTGCAGTCGCGTGTTCCCAAACGCACTAAACGTGCTCTTCTCCACTACCTCGTCAGCAGCCGCTAGCCGTCCGATCTCGGGCATGAGCTCCGCATCGATTGTGCCGTCGAGGATGAGGTCGTTGTTCAACCACTCCGCAAGCATGCCGTAGTCGGCAGGAGACTTGTGTCGGTGGCGCGTGAAGAAAACGGGGATGGAAGTGCTTCGGCAGAGGTGGATGGTTGTGAGGGTGTTATTGAGGATCGGTTTGGCCATCGAGGAAAAGTAATTTTGCATATCGATCACCAATAAGACAGACGTTTTCGGATCTGGGTTTCTCTTCCTGATCTCATATTTTTTGTATGATGAGCATTGCATGTTAGTGGCCATCGATTTGCGCGGAGAGAGAGTGAGAGATAAATAATGATATTTTTTATTAAAATTGATTACCACTTTACCTCTTTTAATTAATATTATATATAACTTACATATAAATTTATTATATTACCATATTATCCATGTATAGGCCGAAATATTCCATATATGGGTAGGATTAAAACTTGAAATTTTGTAAACTTAAAGCATCACTTTCAGCCTTTTATCACTTAATCAAGATTTTATTGGTTATATTAATCTTATATCGTATTGATGTAAATAGATTTTTAACATCTTTAATAATTGATTTTGGGTCTTGACAGAAATGTAATAAATAAATATAAATTAAATCTAGATCTTAAATCTAAAAACGTGAAACATGTGAGATATTATAATTTAGTGACATAGATCTACAATTTCTTAAAATATAAATATAAACAGCATAAATATATCATTCAATTGAAGTCATTTTCTCAAATAGATCAAATGAGTACTAAGACATTACAATATTTCTTTTTTTTAATCATTGCGTTTGCAAAAATTTGTGGCAAATCTAAAATTTTAACATAAGATTATACTAATATTATAGAATTAGAAAATGAAAATCTAGCAAAAAAATTATACAATTAAACCTAAAGGAGTATTATTTAGATATATAACATGTTTCTCTTAAAAAATATAACATGTTAAAATATTATCCTTATCATTACCTTATATTAAATTAAAAAAAAAGTTAAAAATTAGAGAAACATTAACCCAAATAAGATTCCCTATTGTTTTCAAGAAATTTCTAATTTTTATAAGAAATTAATTAATTATTTTTTTTTGTAGTACCAATTAAAGAAGTTAAAAAAATTAAAATACAAAAGAGCTTTATCAGACGAATTATTAATTGGGGGAGAGCATTACTGTAAAGTTTTTTTGGATATAAATTTGTATATAATTAATAAAATTTGTGAAGTTTTAGGGTGACCATGGACCCTCCGACCTTCAAAATGGCTCCACCCATGAGAGAGAGAGTGTTCTTACATTTTGGGGCTGTTAAAAAAGGGAAACGATAAATTTTTTTTAGAAAGAAACCATTACACATTCTAGGGCCCTCCATTAAATTCGATATCTAAGTAGAGCTGACCATATGAAATCGGTGGTTAGAAAGCCCAGTCCGACTCGGCCTAATTTTTACGGGCTTGAAAAATAAGGGCTCAGCTTGGGATTATGTGGAAAGCTTAATCCTAACTGGCCTAGTCTAATATATATATATATATATATATTTACGGGCTTGAAAAATAAGGGCTCAGCTTGGGATTATGTGGAAAGCTTAATCCTAACTGGCCTAGTCTAATATATATATATATATATATATATATATATATATATATATATATATATATTAATTTTGATATACTATAAAAGTAATATTTATAATAGTATACAATGAATTATTTTTAAAAATATATAAATTTAAATAGTTTTTTTTTTCTTTTAAATAAAAGATGTTTCAGGAGTCA
Source organism: Bretschneidera sinensis (assembly GCA_023935145.1). Classification (NCBI taxonomy): domain Eukaryota; kingdom Viridiplantae; phylum Streptophyta; class Magnoliopsida; order Brassicales; family Akaniaceae; genus Bretschneidera; species Bretschneidera sinensis. Next base: position 27,488,557 of record CM043699.1, read on the forward strand.
TTTATTTATATAATTTTTAATTGTAAAATAATAATGAAAATTTTAAAGAAAAGTATATTAGGCTGATGGGTGGGCTTAGACAAATTATATAATGCTCGGCATGATGCAGATTTAGATTTAGTTGTTAGAGCCCGACCCAAGATTTAATCACTTCTACTAATGAGTGTCAGTCAAGTTACTTGATTTTAATTAATGAAATATGTGTCCATCAATGTTTTTAAAGGTGTTTTCCGGACTTGTTGGGGGGCTTTGGTAAAACGTTTTGTGACTCAATTTTTTAAGTGTTTGGTTTGTTGAGGTGTATATATATATATATATATATATATATATATATTTTTTTTTTTTTTTTTTTATGTTTCAGTGATTGGGACATATACCCTAATGACATTTTGTTGAAGTTTTTATAAAGACTTTAGAAATCAAAAGAAAAAAATTAAGTCTTAAATTTAAACTTATGCTCAAATGAATAAAAATACAAACTTCAACTATTGAGTTAATTATTTTTTATTAAACATAGAAAAAATTCATCGTTATTTTTTTCAAAAATTTTGACTTTTTCTCTCTTTAAAAAAGGTTTCTTTAAGGTTTCTATCATCAATCTTGAATTATCAATAGAGTGTTTTGGATTTTATCAGACATTGGTTGAACTTAAGGTTTAGGAATCAGTCTAATTGTTGTAATGCCTCCGTATTTCAACCTTAGATGTTCGCACATATGCTTCGTAGTCTGAAAGTTCTCAAACTCGCCAGTAAAATCATCATTCATGCAGCTTAGTATAGCACACACTTATATATGTTTTTTAACTAAGTATGGTAGACTTCTTGATCATTACGGTCTTGGGCCATTTGCCCTTCAATCGGAGGATTCATGTCATTGGTCAAAGTCTCAAGCATTTCTTTCTCGTTAAGAGATCTTTCTATGCCACCTATCATTAATTGTTCCATCAAGTTTTTCTTACTCAGTGAAATCAGCAAAAGTACTTTTGGTTGCCATATCACTACGATCATATGCACGATTTCAAAATTAGCAAATATATTTATTATTTAATTACTTAATCCAATTAAGCCACAAAATTCTTTCCTAAATATTAAGATAAAAATTTCTCTTTTTAAGTATTTATCATCTATCAATATTTAAATTAGAATAATAGGTTCAATTAATTAAGAATAAAATTCCGTATAGTAATATTATATAATCATTGATGTGGCCCATAAAACCCCCACCAATAGACCATTGACACATGGAACCATCTCCCACCAGTAGACCATTGACATGTGGAACCACCTCCCACCAATAGGCCAATAACACGCAGAACCTCTCCTCATCCTATAGCCAGAGGACATGCAGAGCGGGCAGGTCACACAACCGTCAAGGCGAAGCGTGATTAACGAGACCGAGCCTCGTTTAAACACGCGATCGAGATCTCTCAGCAGAAAAGTGGGATCTCAAGGAGGATTACGCCATCCCATCCACGTGGTCAACCTGCCTCCGAGTTACTATAAAAAACCCAAGGTATGTGAATCCAAACCATCTTAAACTTTTAAGCTCTTACTAAAAACGCTAGTACCATAATTCTCTCTCACTCCTCAAAAGCCTTATATTGACAAAAGCGTTGGAGTGTCCTCGAAGGTGTCACCCCCTCTTCTCCGGCGACTCTCTAGCTCACTCTTATTTTCTGGCATAGGTCCCCCACTTATGCACCAACCTCCAGCCCAGCCACATTTTAAGCATTAACAGATTGGCGCCGTCTGTGGGAAATCCACATCTATCGCTGACAGTAAAAGCGAAGAAGTCTAAAAAACTCATCTATTGCCATGCTGCCCAGAAACACCACGAAAAAAGGCAGCAAGGGAGCCCCTAGGGCGTGCTCCGCCCCCATTCGGACCCACACGCATAGCTAACAATCCAGGTCGAGATTCCCCACAATATCTGAACGTATGACCCCTGGGTCGGACCGGTGACCCCCCCTCAGAGAGCAGTCCCTTCGCCACTCAGGGATGGATTCCCTTGACCACGGAAGGGGCGACCACGGATCGTCAGACCGCCCCGGTGACCGAGGCTTAGTTCCAAGAACTTTCTCGATTGATAACCAACCTGGCAGCCAAAGTCCGAAAGGGAGGCCGACAACCCTCACCTCCGCCCTCTCACCAAATTCCTAAGCAAACTGAATCCTCCGTTAGTGAGCTCCCGGTTGACAACCATTCCACCGCCTAACCTTCACTACCTTGCATCGATCGGTTTAAAGAAAGCTCCTTCTCCAAAAGCAACCCCAACCTGGACAGAGCTCTCAAGCACCAAAACCACAGTATTCTGGATGAGCTTAATATCCAAGACCCCCTATTCACACAGGATGTCCTCGAGATCCCACTTCTACCCAACTTCAGAATGCTGCAAATCAAAGCGTATGACGGTTCGACGGACCCGCTGGACCACCTACAACATTACAAAACGACCATGATGTTGCATCGACATTCCGACCCAATCATGTGTCGTGCCTTCTCCTTAACACTAGAGAAAGCCGTCGGCACGTGGTATTCATGCTTAAAGCCAAAAAGTATTAGCAACTTCAGAGAGCTCAGTTATGCCTTTGCTTCTTACTTTCTCAATAGTAAGGAGCTGAAGAAAACCTCTAAGAGCCTATTCAACATCGTCTAGCATCGAGGAGAGAGGCTTTGGGCTTACATATCAAGATTCAACAGAGGTGTTTGGGAGATCCCAGACCTTGACCCTAACGTCCAAATGTTGGCATTCAAAAATGGACTAAGGTCCGAGGTCTTTAGCTCCAAACTCACCAAGCGTCCACCTAAAGATATGAACGAGGTCCTAGCCAGAGACGACAGGTAAATACTGGCTGAGGATGACCAAGCTTTCCGAAGAGAAAGAGAATGGGAGACAGAGAAAAAGAGGAAAGATATTGAACATCACAGAGGGAGGGCCAAAAGGCCTCACAAAGAAAGCAGATACAAGCCCCAAACCCGATTTGATAACTTCACCAATCTCAACGCGTCCAGAACCAACTTCCTAATGTAGTTTCAGAACAGGTTAGTCCTACAATGGCCCCCCAAACCACAGCACCTCAACGGAGACCAGAGAAAATGGTGCCGATTCCACAGGAATCACGGGCACGACACCGAAGAATGCCATAGTTTGAAGCTGCAAATTGAAGCCCTCATCAGCCGAGGGCACCTAAAGGAGTTTATCGGGTCCCGACAAACGGTGGCTCCCGACCAATCTAGGGGAGACTCCAGACACCCCTCTTTTCCTAAACAGGAACGTCAAGATCCTTGGAAAAGCCTTAGGCCTAGGTAAGGAGGACCCAATCAAAGGAACCATGAGGTAACGGCAACCAGAATTATCAAAACGATCTACGGAGGCTCCACCACCGGAGGTAGCTCGGGACAGAGCAGCAAAACATACGCCAAAATTGTGGCTTCCATCAGTAGTCCCCATAAATGGAGGAAGTCAAGCCTGGTAATCTCCTTCAAGGATGATGATTTAGATAGAGTACAGACCCCACACGACGATGCAATAGTGGACTCCCTCCTAATGGCCAACCACGAAGTCAGACGCATCCTGGCAGATAACGGCAGTTCGACGGACATCCTGTTCTATGACGCTTTCCAACGAATCAGCTGAAAGACAAATGATTAGAACCGACCCCCACCCTAGTATATGGCTTTGTAGGAACCCCGGTGTTCGCAGAGGGAAACATAATCCTCCCCGTCACTGCAGGGACAACACCACAAACAACCACTGTACAAACCACTTTCCTGGTCGTCAAACAACCATCGTCTTATAATATGATCCTTGACTGACCCACTCTTAACAAATTAAAGGCAGTTGTCTCCACTTACCGTCTAAAGGTGAAGTTCTCCACTGACGAGGGAGTGGGAGTGGTCAGAGGGAACTAACAAACCTTTCGGTCCTGCTACTTGAGTGCCATCAAGGAAGGAAAGAAGACCGAAACCTTACCCCTCGAAGTAGAAAACCTCAAGGACGAAGTGAAAACTCCAATAGGGTGGCCTGTGGAGGAACTAACCTTAGTCTCCCTAGGTGAAGACCTTTCCCGGATGATTCAAATCGGATCAAGTCTCCTGGAAGACTATAGGAACGCTCTCCTCTCCTTCCTCAGAAAGAACCAGGATTTGTTCGCTTGGTCTACGTCAGACAAGCCTGGGATTGACCCCAAAACTATTAAACATAGATTGAACGTAGACCCGTGACATAAATTTTTCATTTAGAAGAAAAGGACATTCGCTCCGAAAAGACAAACCGCCATCAAGATAGAGGTAGACAAGTTGCTCGAGGCTGACTTCATCTGGGAAGCAAATTACCCCGATTGGGTGTCAAACGTGGTGATGGTTCAAAAGGCTAACGGCAAATGGCAGATCTGCATTGACTTCACCTATTTAAACAAAGCCTAATAATGTGAAAACAGTTTTAAAAACTAAGTATTGGGTTTTTTCAGAAAAATCGGACAGAGTTTCCTCTGTTTTTCGAGTAAAACCACCCTGTAAACAAGTAAACGCAGTTTATATATTCAACTCAACCAATCAATATCAAACCTAACCAATCAATGAATCATATCTCATATTCTTTGGAGCAGTGCTCCCCCTAAATCTATGCATTGGTTTATGTTTACTTTGTTTTTCTCGTTTTCTCATATTTCTCCCTCGTTTTGACAACAGCAACCAAAGGGGTTAGAAACTAAAAAATAAGCTACTTAGCTACCATAACATCTAGAGTATGCCTAAACAAACTTGTATGCAAAAATTTGGCTTCATTTGGAGTTCGAAAGCCTTCCCGAGAAGAATCGAAATTTTCATACAAGCACAACCAGTTTCAGAGCATACATTTGAATAAAAGCAGTTAGAAACTATGCAAGCATATCACAAATAGGTGCATAAAGTAGGCTGAACATAAAGCATCATCTTATACATAGCAAGTCTATACAAGAGCAGGCTTCATAGAGCCGAGACATAAGTAAAAATGCACAATAGAAATATCTGTGCTATGAACTAGGAACTGAAAAATGCTAAGTACATCATAAGTGAAGCTCTATAGAGACTCAAGGAGCGGGAGAGTCTGAGCCGTCATGAATGAGATCCCGTATCTCAGCTAAGAAACTCTCAGTACACTCTCGATGTAGCTCGAAATCATCCCGTAGATGCTCGATGGAGGAGCTCAACGTCTGGAACTCGGACTGCATGGTCATCTGGAGGCTCGTGATAGCTTGAAGTAGATCGCCATACCCAGTTTGACCAGTAATCGAGTCACCAATGGGAGGTGCTCGGGTATCCATTTCCATGTCATCAGTAGCAACAGCAGCCTCATCATCATTACTGCTCTTACCCTCCCAAATCCGTATGTGCTTCCCGGCCTTCGAATAGATGAAGCTGTCACAGACCGTGCATCCTATCTTCTTCAGTGATGAGACTTTGATGATATCTTTCGGCCCGATATCCTGAGCCTTGGAGGTAAGAAAAGGTACCCGAAAGTACTGGAGTATAAGTGTAATGAGTATCCCATAGGGTAGACACCCGGAATCGCTCACTTCACCATTAATCATGTTGGTGAGCAGCAGGGGATATATATTGAAGTAGTGCCCTATTTTAAGGCACAAAATTAATATTGTATCTATCTTAGATAGATACCCCCGACTCCTTAGTCTCGGGTGGATGGTCCAACTCACTATCAGGTTGAATAATTTTGAGTCCAGGGGTATATCACTACATGTGTGAAATGTAGTGGGTTTGTACACATAGTTAGGGTCGCCCCTGACTATCTGACAGGCCTCTTCGATATTAAAATTGTCTGGCCATCCATCCAGACTCCATTGAATCCCTTCTACAGGGATCCTTAATATGCTCATGAGGAGGTCAGTGTTGACCTCAAACTCCACACCAATGGCACTGGTTTTGAATCTCAGAGCCAATTGACTGGGTTTCACCAGGTTTGCATAGAACTGGTGAATCAATCTCGGGTAGTATTTTTCATGCACTCTGACCAGTGGGGTCGGGTGTACTGCCTCAAAGGCTGGCAAGATATTGAAGTTTCCATGATGAATAGAGTCAAAGTAGACGACTCTACCCGTCATGATCTTCTTGTGGCGGATGATTGAGTCATACCTTACTTTGGCTGCAAGGCTTAGAAACAGAGACTCATCAAGCTCTGTTATGGGCTTTTTGCTTGATGAGCCTACCACGCCCTTCCCCCATGTATTCGGATCCATAGGTTTGGTGGACCTTGGCCTTGTTGGCGCATTTGGTCCCTCGGTTGTGTATTTTATACGGATTCGATTTGATATTTTTGGGAAAAATGGGTTTTTGGGAAAAAGAGTTTTTGGTGAAAATGAGAGATTTTAAACGTAGAAATTTGAAAATAGGGTTATAGATGATTAGATCGATGTGTTTAGGTGTTGTTGGGATGGTTTTTGGATCAAAATGGTGAAATTTTCTAGAGAGAGAAAGCTAGGTTTTTCAAAAATGGCTTAAAGATAAAAAAAAAATGAACAATCTATATATAGAATCGCGATAACAGTTGATTGGGTAAGGATACCAGTCGACTAAGTTCTTTTGAAAAGACAAACATTTTTCATACCAGTCGACTGGGTCAGTGTAACAGTCCACTGGGCAGTAAGACACCAGTCGACTGAGTTAATTTTACCAGTCGACTGGATAATAACTGAATTTCAAAAAGTTGGCTCCAAACAGGGTCTTGCTGTACTAGTCGACTGGATAAGACTTACCAGTAGGCTGGAAAAATAGGCAGTGACATACCAGTCGACTGGGATAAACTTACTAGTTTACTAGAATAATGGGCAGAGACTTACCAGTCGACTGGAACAGATTTACCAGTTGACTGGACCTTAAGAAAATTTTCAGTCTTGAGTCATGGCATGAAATTTATTTATCTATGACATCTTTGAGTGAGGGAGATATTTAAACAAGAATTAATACTCTTTCACTAGATGTCAAATATGCAAATGATGAATGAAGGAGCAATCAGACATTTAGTTTATCATAATCCAGCAATCCCATCAACATTCTAATCTTACAAAAACTAGCTTCACTTAGAGGTTTTGTAAGACTGTCAGCTATTTGATCTTCTGAAGGTATGAATTCTAGTCTTATATCACCTTTTTGAGCATGGTCTCTTAAGAAATGATATCTTATTTCTATGTATTTGGTTTTAGAGTGCTGAATAGAGTTCTTGGTTAGGTTGATAGCACTAGTATTATCACAAAATATCAAAATGCATTTTAGGTTCAGGCCATAGTCTTCTAGTTGTTGTTTCATCCATAACACTTGGGCACAACAACTTCCAGCTGCTACATATTCCGCTTCAGCGGTTGATAGTGCAACAAAATTTTGTTTCTTGGAAAACCAAGAGGTTAACATTGTACCTAAGAATTGGCATGTTCCACTTGTGCTTTTTATATCTAACCTACATCCAGAAAATCAGCATCTGAATACCCTACAAGCTCAAAAGATGAATATCTAGAGTACCATAATCCTATGGTTTGGGTTCCTTATAGATATCTAAGGATTCTTTTTACTGCAACTACATGTGATTCCTTAGGATTAGACTGAACTCTAGCAGACATGCATACACTGAACATTATATCAGGTTTACTTGCAGTCAAATAAAGTAAAGCACCTATCATACTTCTATAATATTTAGTATCTACAGTTTTACCTCATTCATCAAGATTAAGTTTTGTAGTTGTGCTTATAGGAGTTCCAAGTGGCTTTGAGCTTTCCATCCCGAACCTCTTTAGTAGGTCCTTAATGTATTTTGATTGATTGATGAAGATACCTCCTTTTAGTTGTTTGATTTGAAGTCCAAGGAAGTAGGTAAGCTCTCCCATCATGCTCATTTTAAATTCACCTTGCATACACTGTGCAAACTCTTGACACATAGATTCATTAGTAGCACAAAATATAATATCATCAATATATATTTGGACTATCAAAGTGTCATTTTTGTGAAGAGAGTTGTGTCTATTCTACCTCTTACAAAATTATTATCAATCTAAAATTTACTTTAGTCTTTCATATCATGCCCTTGGAGCTTGCTTCAACCCATATAGAGTTTTAGAAAGCTTGTAGACATGATTTGGAAGACTAGGATTTTCAAATCCAAGAGGTTTCTCAACATAAACCTCTTCTTCTATAAAGCTATTTAAAAATGCACTTTTTACATCCATTTGAAATAGCTCGAACTTATTAAAGCATGCAAAGGCTAATAACATTCGAATAGCTTCTAATCTAGCTACGGGAGCATAGGTCTCATCAAAGTCTATTCCTTCTTCTTGATTATATCCCTTAGCAACTAGTCTAGCCTTGTTTCTAGTTACTATTCCATTTTCATCCATCTTATTTCTATATACCCATTTAGTTCTAATTATTGAATGATTCTTAGGTCTTGGAACTAGATTCCAAACATTGTTTCTCTCAAATTGATTTATTTCTTCTTGCATTGCAATTATCCAATCATTATCATTTTCAGCTTCTATAAATGTCTTAGGTTCTACTTGAGACAAATAAGCTACATAATTGCAAATATTTCTAATTGCGGAACGAGTTTTTACCCTTTGTGAAGGATCACCAATTACTTGATCAATCAGGTGATAATTTACATACCTCCAATCTTTGGGAAAACTTTCCTCTTGTTGGCTTGTAGATGGTTGGTCCAAATTGTGAGTTTCCATCTCTTCATTTGCTTGAGGTGGACTGTCTTTTGGGTTAACAATGGGAGTAGAAGTTTCCGTTTTTGGAATAAAATCTGCATCATCTTTAAAAGAAACTTCTCTACTACTAATTGGGTTAGACTCATCAAGAGTTACATGTATGGATTCTTCTACCACTAGAGTTCTCTTGTTGAAAACTCTATAAGCCTTACTAGATGTTGAATATCCCAAAAATATCCATTCATCAGTCTTAGAGTCAAATTTACCCAAGTTAGTTTTATTGTTATTTAGGATGAAGCATTTGCAATCAAATGTATGAAAATATGAGATGTTAGGTTTTCTACCTTTCCATAGTTCATATGGAGTTTTATCAAGCATAGGCCTAATTAAAATTCTATTTAAAATATAGCAAGAGGTGTTCACAGCTTCAGCCCAAAACTATTTGGTAAACTATTTTCACAAAGCATAGTTCTCGAAAATTCTTCTAAAACTCTATTTTTCCTCTCAACAACTCCATTTTGTTGAGGAGTTCTAGGAGCTAAAAAGTTGTGATCAATTCCATTTTCATCACAAAATTTTGAAAAGCTTTGGTTTTCAAATTCTTTTCAATGATCACTTCTAACACTTGAAATACAAATTCCTTTTTCATTTTGAACCTTTTTGCAAAAAATTTCAAATCCTTTGAAAGCTTCATCCTTGTAAGCAACAAAAATAACAAAGGTATATCTTGAATAGTCATCAACAATAACAAAAGCATATTGATGGCCACCTAGACTAATGGCACTAATTGGACCAAATAAGTCCATATGCAAAAGTCTCAAAGGTCTAGTTGTTGAGACCACATTTTTTGCTTTAAAAGAAATCCTGGTTTGTTTTCCCATTTGACAAGCATCACATACTTTGTCTTTTTCAAAATTGATTTTGGGAAGTCCAATGACTAAATCTTTTCTTGAAATGATTTTCAAAAAGTTCATGTTCACATGACCAAGCCTTCTATGCCATAGCCATGGATTTTCACTAAATGCAGGAAAACATTTTTCATTTTCATAATACAAGGATTTCAAATCAACTATATAGACATTTTCATGTCTATGCCCAACAAATTTGATCTTGTTGCTCTTGATGTCTATAATTAGATAATGAGAGGTCTCAAATATGACTTTGTTGCCTTTGTCACAAAGTTGACTAATACTTAGTAAATTTGGCTTAGGGCCTTGTACTAGCAATACATTATCTAAGGTTGAGAAATAATTACCAACTTTTTCATGCCTGATGATCTTTATTTTGATGTTGTCTCCAATGGTGACAAATCCACCATCTCTTAGAGTTAGCTCATTGAATACACTTTTATCACCGGTCATGTGTTTTGAGCATCCACTATCAAGGTACCAACAGTTACCTTTCTCCTTGGTGTGAAGACATATCTATGTCACACAAGGATATACAATTGCACTTTTAGGTACCCAAAATTTTTTGGGTTCTTTGGGGTTAGTCTTAGAAAACACAGTTCCTTTTGGAACCCATACTTTCTTAACAGTATATGGTGATCTAAAGACATGTTGATAATGCACAATCCTAGGATAATAATTATTGATATTTCTATGATTTCTTACTTGTGCATATCTATAATTCTTGGGATAGGAGTTCCTAGGATACATGTTTCTATGGAAAGGAATATGAGTATGCATGTCATTTCCAGAAAATATATGATGATGCATTCTAGGATACATACTAGCATTATTATGCGTATGCATATTATTTCTATGATAACCATGATAGTAATTCCTAGGATGTGCATAGGCAGAGTGCATATTTTGATTATACACATTGTTCCTAGAATGCACATGATGGTTATTCCTAGGATGTGTATAAGCATTTCTTGAGTGAGCATACATATAAACATGTGTTCTTCTAGGATGCTTCATTCTTGTATGAACATTTGAATTTCTAGATTTCCTAGCATTCATTGAGGGAGTGCTTTTAACCTTGCTAGAGGTTTTTAAAGTAGAGACTTCACTCACACGTGAAGCTTTAATGAATAAGCACTCTTTTGATTTTTGCTTTCCTAATGGAGAGTATCCTAAACCAGATTTTCCTCCACTTAATCTTTGGGAAGAAAGCACTTCATCAAGCTTTTCTTTTCTAAGCATAAGTCTAGATATAGTACCATTCAATTCTAATATCTTATTCTTTAAATTCTCATTTTCATCTTTGAGGAAATCTTGAGAATAATCATACAGCAATGAGGATAATTTATCTTTTTCTTCTCTAAGACTTATCATCTCTTTAGAAAGAGATGATACCTCTTTCTTAAGAATTGAGTTTCTAGAATCGAATTTCTTCAATTCATCATGCATTTCATTTATTACTTCTAGCAGTTCCTCACTATTACTCACAATATTATTCTTAGAAAAAGGAGAAGATGATACCTCATTTTCATTGTCGATTACAATGAGACATAGGTTGGCAATTTCCTCGTATCCAATTTCTTTGTCCGAGGACTCTTCTTCTTCTTTGTCACCACTCCAAGTAGTTGTTATCATGGCTCTCTTCTTGAAGCTCTTGTATGGTTTGTTTGAAACCGTACAATCAGCCATGATGTGACCGGGCTTCTTGCAGCCATAACACATAAGTGGTTCCCTTTTCGAAGTGGGATCCTTTGTGTAAGGTTTCTTGCTTTTCTTCAAGAAACTATGAAACCGTTTGGTGATTAAGGCCATTTCACCATCTTCCTCGCTGCTCTCCGCTTCTTTTTTCGATTCCATCTCTTTGTTGCTCGTAGAAGCTTTAAGAGCAATTACCTTTTTCTTCTTCTTATCATTATTGACGATGGGAGTCATTTCTTCCATCTCATATGTCAAAAATGACCTAAGTAGTGTCTCAACATCAAGTTTGTCGAGATCTTTTGCCTCCGTGATGGCTGTCTTCTTTGCTTTCTAAGTGGGTGGCAAAGATCTCAAGATTTTTCTTGTTAGTTCAAACTCCTCAATGTTCCTACCAAGAAGCTTTAAACCATTTATAATAGTTGTGAATCGTGAGTGCATTTGTGAAATTGTTTCGTTAGGAGACATCTTAAAAGATTCATATTCAGAAACTAGCATATAGATTTTTGATTTTTTTACCTCACTAGTTCCTTCATATGTTACTTTCAATTTATCCCATATTTCCTTAGCCGAAACACATGTAGAGATTTTATTGTATTCATAAATATCTAAAGCACAATGTAAAATACTTGTTGCCCTACTATTGAGAGACGTCATTTTACAATCTTCATCATTGTACTCAGTTTTGAGTTTAGGTATTGTATGATTGATTTCTCCAATAGTTATTTCTTTTGAAGGAATTCTAGGTCCTTCTTCAATGACTCTCCCTAGATTATAATCTTGTCATTTGACAAAGATTTTCATTATGTTTTTCCAATAGTTATAGTTGGAGCCATTGAACAAAGGAGGCCTAGTATAAGAGTGTCCCTCATAATAGTTATTTGCTGCCACCAGATCAACTCAAGGATATTAAGCCTAAAATTGAGAACGAGGCTCTGATACCAATTGTAGACTGAGGTTTCAACCTAAGAGGGGGGTTATTTGGTTTTTTAAAAATTTTAGCGGAATAAACACAAGTTTATAAAAACATATAACCAACAAGCAATTAAACAAGTAATGTGCTGTAAATAAAGAGTTTAAGGAGTAGAGAATGCAAACTCAGATTATAGTGTTTCGGCAATATCGGATTCGTTCCGACCCTACGTCCACTCTCTTCAAGGAACCTCCTTGAAGTAATCCACTAAGAAACTTAGTCGTACAACTTCACCGGTGTTGTACAAACCTTACAATCCCTTCCTTTAGGAAGCTATCCCCTTCCTCTCGGAAATAATCCCCTTCCTTTCGGAAGTAATCGCCTTTACAATAAATGCTGTAAAGTAAATGGTAGAGAGACAACAAATGAGAGCTTATACAACTGAATAATGTCTCTCTTTCAAAGTAAAGCTTGAAGAATGGCTCAACAAAACTATTTCAAAGCTTTTTGTGTTTCAAAGAGTAAACGACTTGATTGTGTGAGTTCTTCTATTTTTGAATATCTCCAGCTCTTTATTGAATGCTCAATAGAGTGGGTTTATATAGCCATCAATTAATATGGCCGTTGGTACTAAAAATTCTAAATGGCCTAGATATAGAATCCATGACTCTAAGCCCAAAAATAAAACTCCTAAGCCATACACCATGTGAAGTAGTCTCAAAACAAGAGACGAACTCGGCTTCTATAGTAGAGTAGCAGTCAATGTCTGCTTGACACTTCTCCAAGAAGCAGCTCCACCGGTCATCATAAAAATATACCCTAATGTTAATTTACGTGAATCAACACAGCCAGCAAAGTCTGAATCAGAGTACCCAATCACATCTAGATTGTCTGTCAGTCTATATATAAGCTTGTAGTCTTTAGTTCCTTGAAGATACCTTATTACTTTCTTTGCAGCTCTCCACTGGTCTATACCTTGGTTACTCTGATATCGCCCTAGCGTCCCTATAGCAAATGCAATGTCAGGTCTAGTGTAGACCTGAGCATACATAAGGCTTCCGATTACAGAAGCATATGAAATGTTCTTCATGGATTCCCTCTCAAAATCATTCTTCGGGCATTGGTTCAAATTGAACCTATCACCCTTCACAATGGGAGCTACACTTGGTAAACAATCTATCATCCGAAATCTCTCTAAAACTTTGTTGATATAGGTTTCTTGTGACAGACCTAAAACATCTCGAGGTCTATCTCTATGGATCTTAATGCCAATAACATAAGATGTCTCACCCATATCTTTCATATTAAATTTTTTAGAGAGAAATTGTTTCACCTTATGCAGCAAGCCCTTATCATTGGTTGCAAGTAAAATATCATCCACATATAAAATAAGAAAAAAAAATTTTACTCCCACTGACCTTCTGGTATATACATTGATCCATGGGGTTTTCAACAAAATAGAATGAAGAAATTACTTCATGGAATTTAAAATACCATTGACGGGAGGCTTGTTTTAAACCATATATGGATTTCTTAAGCTTGCAAACCAAATGCTCACCATCATTAGAGGAGAAACCTTCAGGTTGTTTCATATAAACCTCCTCCTCCATATCTCCCTTAAGAAATGCGGTTTTCACATCCATTTGTTGCAGCTCAAGGTCAAAATGAGCAACTAATGCCAAAATAATACGAAGAGAATCTTTCTTAGATACAGGAGAAAAAGTCTCTGTGTAATCGATTCCTTCTTTTTGAGTAAATCCCTTAGCAACGAGTCTCGCTTTGTATCTCTCAATATTGCCTAATGAATCTTTCTTGGTCTTAAAGACCCATTTGCAATCAATGGCCTTCGCCTTATTAGGCAACTCTACAAGATCCCAAACTCCGTTGCTTTTCATGGAATTCATCTCTTCCTTCATGGCATCGTACCACAAGGTTGACCCTTTGCAACTCATGGCTTGTGAAAAGGTTTCAGGATCATTTTCAGCTCCAAAATTATAGTCAGATTCTTGTAGATACACAATGTAATCACTAGGAATTGCTGATCTCCTATCTCTAGTAGATTTTCTTAATGTTGTACCAATGTCTCACAGGGGAGCTTGTGGTTCAATTGGTTATTCAGAAGCTTGTGGTATTTCCTGAACTGCTTGATCTATTAGAATGTTGTCAGTAGCTTATGGAACCTCAATGATCGATTAGTCAACATGAGCTTGTACTTCAGGCGTGCTATGAACTATAACCAATCTATCATTTGATGAAGGTTGAGATTTTGTATGATCATGTGCAGGTTCTATATGATCATGTGCAAGAACTAAGTTCTTGAACCAATCCCTCCCACTGATCATGTCATTCTCTAGAAACTTAGTGTTTCTTGATTCCACAATCCTAGTAGTATGAGTTGGACAATAAAACCTGTAACCCTTGGACCTTCCGGCATATCCAACGAAATACCCACTAATGGTCCTCGAATCCAGTTTATTCTCTTGTGGGTTATAAATCTTTAGCTCAGACAGACATCCCCAAACGCGCATATGTCGCAAACTGGGTTTCCAACCTTTCCATAATTCAAATGGTGTCTTGGGAACAGCCTTGGTTGGAACTCGATTTAATATATACGCAGCTGTCTTTAGTGCTTCAGTCCACAATGATGTAGGAAGGTTGGAGTTGCTAAGCATACTCCGCACCATGTCCATCAATGTTCGGTTTCTTCTTTTTGCAACACCATTCTGGTCCGGGGAACCAAGCATAGTGTATTGGGCAACAATCTCATGTTCTTGAAGAAACTTGGCAAAAAGACCAGGTGTTTGTCCACTTTCTGTGTATCTACCATAATATTTTTTACCTCTATCGGATCTTACAATTTATATTTGCTTTCCGCATTGGTTCTCAACTTCAGCCTTAAAGACTTTGAAGGCATCCAATGCTTCATATTTCTTATGAAGTAAATAGATATACATATATCGTGAGTAATCATCGATAAAAGTGACGAAATATTTTTGACCATGTGCATCCATGTCTGAACAACATATATCAGTATGAATGATTTCTAATATGTTCGAACTCCTATTAGCACCTTCCTTGGACTTGTTGGTCTACTTTCCCTTAATGCAGTCCACACAAGTCTCAAAATCAGTATAATCTAGAGAACTAAGTACCCATTCATTCACTAATCCTTTAATTCTTTCTATGGAGATATGTCTTAATCTCCGGTGCCATAACATAGAGGAGTCTTCATTAATATTACACTTTTTAACGCCAGTTTGAACATGCATTGAACTATAAGTGGCATCATTTTGTAAATAAAGATGATAAAGACCCTCAGACAAAATACCATCCCCAACACAATCAGTTTTATAAAATAAATTGAAAGATGTGTCTTAAAAATTAAAGGAATATCCAAATGGTACAAGTCTGGAAACAGAAATCAAGTTTCGTGAGAAACTTAGTACATAAAAGGTCCTTTCTAATTTTAAAATAAATCCACTACTTAAAGTTAAAATGCAAGTTCCAATCGCCTCCACATGTGAGCTCATCTTGTTGTCTGATAAGATGTTTTACTCATTTCCCAATGGCTTCCTTAGGTTTTGTATACCCTACAATGAGTTTGCAATATGGATTGTAGATCCAGAATCATATTAACATTAACCATATTAGATTCATAACAAATAAATAAGGTTGGATTACCTTTCTTCTCAAGCCATTTTTGGAATCTGATGCATTCCTTCTTCATATGTCCATTCTTTTTACAAAAGAAACATTTTTCTTCCATCTTGATATCAGCTTGAGGTGGTATTTTACCTTTCTCCTTCTTATTAGCTTTGTGATTGGCTTGAGATTTGATAGGTTTAGCTTTGTCCTTCCCATGGGAAGTAGCAAACATTGCACTCTCACCCAGTTCCATCACAAGTCTCTCTTCTTCTTGAACACACATGGTCGTTAATTCATTAATTGACCATTTGTCTTTATGTGTGTTGTATGAGATTTTGAAAGGCCCATACTGAGTTGGAAGGGTGTTCAGAATGTAGTGCAACAGGAATGACTCCGACATATCAACCTCAAGTTTCTTAAGTTGAGCCACAATGTCACGCATTTGCATTATGTGCTCGGGCGCACCTTTTACGCTGGTGAGTCTGAGGGATGATAATTTCATTATCAGGATGCTTGCCAATGCCTTTTCTGAAGTGACGAATTGATCATCAATAGCTTTCAGCAAATCACAGACTTTCTTATGCTGGTCGACAGAACCACGTATACCAGCAGTTATCTTAGTCTTGATAAACATCACGCTGAGCCGGTTGGATCGCTCCTATCTCTCATATAGCGTGCCCGCAGCTGGAGTGCTGTTATCGACAATTGCAGGTGGTTTGTCCTTCCTAATAGCATAATCTATATCCATCCACCCTAGATGGAGGAGAATCCTCTCCTTCCATATTTTATAGTTATCTCCCTTAAGTTTGAGTGTGTCACAACAAATATCAGAAAAACTAGTGGGTTGAGTAACTGCATAAAGTCCAAAAGCTTATGTCAAGATTTGAGGTCTAATTTTCTAAATTACATGTTTTACCAATGTAAAAACACGCTGAAATTGAATCTAATTTCATTAAACATTACCTGTGGGCTAAATTTTTAATTCAATAAGATTCTTTATACCTTATGATAGATTTTAAAAAACTATTTTTACTAAATTCATAATGTATATTATGATTACAGTTTGATGTTTTTCTATCTTTAAACTTTATAATAAAAATATTAAATTAATTCTTCCTAACTCATGTGGGTAAATTAAGAAAAACTAATTTTAATATATTATCCTAATTAATTATATAAACATAATAAAATCCTTGTGGGGTAAAATCATTATATTTATATAATTAATTACAATTAATATCCATTATGTGATCCTAATCCACTTAATATATAATTTTATATAATTAAAGATGCTCTGGCTACTCTTTAAATATATAAAATTATATGGTTCACTAGATATTTATATTTACTATATTTTAGGCTACTTAATGCCTAAAAACAATTACGCAGTAACATAATAGGCAATCACTAAGAGTGCTCCCAAAATAATTGGTCGGGACAAAGCCTCATTAAAAACCAGAATCCTTAGACGGAGCATTGTCCCAGATCATGTTGTCTTATGCTAACTACAAATTGTTTATGAATTATTCATAATTTTTAACTTAATTGTTCATACTAATATATTATGAACCTTAATGTGTTGTGCACAAATTAAGTTTTATGAGAATAACCTAAGTTAACATAATCTAACAATATCTAAACTTAATAATATGTTATCATATGTAAATAAAATTCTCATAAATAAAACATAAATTGCATAATTAAACATAATATTATGCACTTAATTTAATTCATTGTATAAAATAAACTCATTCTAAAAGCATGAATTGAAAAACAAAAAATCATGCTAAATATGAGCATTTAATCAAATTGCATATATAGAACTAACATAAATAGTATATATGCATAATCTTAATTTGAGCAAAATAATCAAAAGTTTGATCCCAGGGGGAATCGAACCCAAGACTGTGCGCCTACCACACAGTCCCAAATTTGCCCTTACCACTAGGCTACCCCAAGAAGTTCATTAACATTATTTTTGCAAATAATTACAAATCATATGTAAAATTGTGAAAATCCATAAAATTAGACCAAAATTTGAACTTCCAAATATATATATAATATTTTAGGAAAATTACCGAATTTGGAAACTGCAAGATATTTTTCTAAACTAGTTGTCTTCAACCTTCAACCGGGTCGTTTTTGACCCGTTTTCAAAACCTAACTAAATCTTGACTTCCATGATACCAAGGCAAGATTTTAAAACTCAGAAATACTAGAAATCAAATTTCCTAATGATTTCTAACATTATTTTCCATCAAAAAATTCTCAAAAAACAAACTTTGAAATCAAATTATTTTTCGGGTATAAATCAAAAGTTTTACAGATTGCTTAATACTTCAAGGCAGAGGCAAACAATGGCTCTGATACCAAATGTAAAACTTAAATATAATCTAAACATGATAAACAATTTAAATAGTATATAGATCAAATGCGGAATTAAAAGGACCATAAACATACCTCCAGCCATTGAAGCTTTTCACTTACACAATCTGTTATTCTCTTGGTATTGGTTCTTCTAGACTCTCAGAACTCTCCAATTTGATGGTGTATGAAAGAAAAAAAATGAGTAGTACCGAGTCTAGGGACCAAACCTGTATTTATACTTGTTCTCCCATCAAGAACGTCCATTCGTATTTCATACATTTGTTACCACAATCAATGGGTAGCCAAAAGGTTGAAGCAGCCAAAGGTTGAAGCAGCCAAAGGTTGAACATGGACTATAAATGGATTGGTTAGAAAAACATGTAAATATTTGAATTTGAAAATAAGTATATTTTATTTGAAAGAGGTAATTTAATAATTAAGTGATATGTAAATGTCAGTGTCAACGTCATTGCTTAAGTGGCACGCTGGAACTGTTCTACTATATATATATGTATTTTGAACTTCATTTTCTGGTACATAACAATCTCTGTAGTTTCAATTAGTTGCAACGTAACCTTTTTAAGAATTATTCATAAATGAATTTGTCTTAAAAACTTAATAACACAAAGAATTTAATCATAAGTTTTTGTATACATGCAAAGATAAATGTGATTTACTATGAAAAAAAATAAATGAATTTTTTTGCCATCGAAAATATTTTTTTCTTATTATTAAATATCAGTGTTTTAAAAGGCGCTCGTGGGGCACGCCTGAGGCGAATCTCGGGGCGAGGCAGACCAAAATCGCCCCGGAGCATCTCAATTTCGGCGTTTGGACTCCTGGGCGTTCGCTCCATACTGTTGGTGTTCGCCTGGTGAAACTTTTTAAAAAGCCTAAAATTCAGAAGAAAAAAAATACTCGAACCCATGACCCGGGAGGAAAACGACATTGTCGCCGCATATAGCTCTACTTTCTGGCGCTTTTGCCGTCCTTCATGGTCTTTGATGGGCCCACACCGGCAACGAACTTGAACCGTCGAATCTCCATCATACACCTCCTCGCTGCTCGTGAGCTAGGCTCAGACGACGCTGATCCCTCGCTGTCGCTCACTACTTCGTAGAAAATCTCCACCATATCAACAAATTAAAACAGCTTTTTTCTAAGATCAAAATTCTCTCCGTTTCTAAATTCTCTGCAGCATTAAGAATGTTTATTGCATCGTAACGAAATTAAAATTAAGCAATGAAATGAAAGAGAGACCGCACCCGTGCTAATGAGAGAAACTTTTATAAGGGAGGACTAATGAAATGAAAGGGAATGCCTTTTTTGTGCTCAAGCTGTCAAGCACTGGAAACAATAGTACTATTGTGTGTGATGTAGTGCTCTTTTGCCTAAAAAAACAATTCTCCACCGTCGATTTCCCTCTAAATCAACCACGTGGATACTTGAGCCAGAGAAGCTCAATAATATCTAAACACAACTGGCAATTGTCGGTGCTCACATGGGAGAGAGAAAGCAAAGTGAGGTGAGGATTAGTTGTTTTACAACCCAATTTAATTTTGACTTTTTGAGTATTGGTATTGGCTATTGATTGCATATTCATATTATTGTTTGTTGGTTATTTGATTTTTGTGTAAAAATATTTTGATAAATATTTATTTATAGATTTTAAGTTAGTAAAGTTTATTGATAATTAATTAATTTATATTATTTTAATTTTTTTAGTATTTTTATAATTGAATTAATATTATTTTATTTAAAACGCCCCAACGTCTCGGGGCTTACACCTCGCCTCATTGAGGCAGAACGCCTCACCCAACGCCTTCGCCTCTACAAACACTGTTAAATATTAAAAAAAACCACAAAAAAAAGCATGTGAGTGAAAAATTCTTAAAATGATGCTTTATAGAATTTATAGGATATCATAATTGGTCAATCTCGTGCTCAAATGGATATAAATAAACAATAGAATTAACATAAGCTCACACTATTGATTATACTATTAGTGCAAATCATATTGTATGTTATGTACTTAAAAAAAACTCAGAATTTAGTATGAAAATAAACCAAATCATATAGTTACACATGTATTTTAGCCAAAAACTTTAGCCAGAGATACTTAAAATTTTTATGTATGCTTATGCCCCAAAAGTAATATAAAGAGAATGACTAAGAAATTTTTTCCATTCTACATATGAATAATTTATGTTGCCTTTTGAAACCTTAAGAAATGTTAATTTCTTCTATTAAAAAAAAGAAATGTTAATTTCTAACCTCTTTAAATAAACATTAATTAATTAATGACAAATAGGGCTGTAATTTGGTTATGTACACCTTACCATAGCCCAAGTGTTATGGCTAATGTTTTAAAGACCAAGCTCATGCAGATATATCTGGTTTAGAAGTCTAGCCATTATGGGCTTTAAGATTATAGTGGCCCAATAAATAACCTATGAAAAATAGGCTTGCTCACATTGTAAAATATTTAGTAAATGTCGCCCAATTAATAATTACACACTCTCTTCTAAGGAGGAGTTCTCATGTTTGAATCTCTCAACCTCAAATTATCCAAAAGAATATTAGATATTATGTTTACTCATTGGTGAGTGGTAAAAAAATATTCAATTTTACCCTATATAAATATTGATATTTGAAACTATAGGGGAACTTCCCCCCCCCCGGAGGGTTCAGAGAAATTGAATACTAACTTCAGTATTAAATTTTTTTAAAATAATTATTATTCAGTTTTTTCGTGATTACTAGTGAACTTTTTCGATTCTAAGGTAACTCCTACGAAACATTGTCCGTGGAATCAGCACCCTTAATTGATACAACCCACCAATGATAATTGTCCACACAATCAATATTTTATGCATTTGATGATAATGATGTGGATTTTACAACCATATCAATTATTTACGCGAGTAATTATAATAAGGACGGTGTTATTGACATTTTTTTATCTGTTTAACTTACAATAACGTTATTAATTGAAGTTAGATACAATCTAATTAGAAACATTATTACAAGTTTAAGTCCAAAACAAAAACAAAAAGTATTAACAAATATTTTAGTAACGATAATATCAGCCTTATAATTATAAAATGATCACATAATATGAAAAATAACTCAAATGTTTTCTTAAGTTCTAAAAATAATTACTCAAGACAATTTGGGTATATTATGTTGACCACGTCTTCGGGCATCATGGATCATGAAGAAGCTAGGAGAAAGAATGTTGGTGACAAAGCACCTGGGTTCTTTTATTAAAGCAAACGTCTGAGAATCTTTTTTTTCTTCTTCTTTCTGAAATTTCTGCTTACTATTGGGCAGTTTTCCCTTGCCAATTAATGTACTAATGCTATTTTGTTTCCCGGGATAATTTTCACATTGATACAAAGAGAACTCATCCTCTTATTTTATTCGGACACGTGGACAGAGAAGATCTCAGAATCAAGTAACCAAATGATGACATATGGTAGATGGCATAATAGTAATTTTACCACGAGGTTGTTATGACCAACGATTTTCCCGTGCATCAAGGCATAATAACACACGCGATATTCTAGCGATCACGTCGTTTCCTAATAAAATGTCGTTTCCTAATAAAATGATGGCAAATAACTAATTGATTTATATATATATATATATATATATATATATATATATATATAGGCCCTCAAGTTATGCGAACCAATTATCATTTATCATTGCTTAAACACTAGATTACTCTTCTCGGACACCACATACGTGTCAGGGAGCATTGGGTCTCAACACTGAATCTAGAGTAGTCTCTATCGCACCTATGTTGGGATCGAAGTTAAGGACCACTCCACACTATATGCGATGAAAGCTTAGATTTAGCACCAACACACGTCTATGGAAAGACTCGAGCCTAAGCATTTCTAGCGAGTTAGACGAACTCTTACCACTAAACTAAGCGTTTGTTTGCAACAAAAAAAAAAACATATTTTACTTATGATTCAAAAAAATAATAATCACAATGACTACTCTCGGTGTTATCACTTCAATTTACATTTGTTTAGTGATTGAATCTTCAAAATTTCTTGGACGTGATGAAGAGAATTAAATAGTGAAAAGTCATGAGGAAATAGTACTCTTCGTCCTGAATTCATATATCTCATTTTAAGTTTGTTTTACTCATTTCAATTCTAGCAGTTAGTCTCAAATGTTACGTTAACAGTTCAACTAATTAAGTTTTGACATCCACTTAAGAAAATTTAATATCTAATTTTTGTTGACTAAACTAATTTAGTATATAATAATAATAATAATAATAAGATTCATGATAGGATGTTTACATCAATATTCTAATTTTTCTTTTTAAATTTTAACTGACACGAATATTTTGAAACTAACATTTTAAATCAAACTTTATTTATGATTTCAACTTTTACTCAACTTCTCAATTTCAATTACGTTACTATTTTTTCTAAAACGCGAATTTTATAAAAGATAATCTTTAGCCTCCATGGTTATCATATCAAGTTAATGTATTTTGGTTTTAAAGATCTTGAGATTTATTCTTTAGATCAACACCTATTTTTACGAATAAAAAGGATTATGTTAACTAAGCCAATCCAAAAGGGGTTAATTGAGTTTAAAAACTTTTTCAACAAATGCAAATATAAACACAAGATTAAGCAATTAATTAAGAACAAGTAAGAGTAATAAATACAAGTTTGCTGTAAATTAAAAGTTGAAGGGAGAAGAGCGTGTAAACTCGATTTATAGTGGTTCGGTAATACAAAATCACTCTCAAACCCTATGTCCACTTCTTCAAGGCTCTTTCTTGAATATTTCACTTAATTAATCAAACAATCAACTTCCAAGATGTTGTTCAAACCTTTACAAGTTTCTTTTACAAAGATTTTCTACTCAATTGTTTAACACCTAAACACTCACAAGAGTTACACTAACTATTTTTCTTACAAGATGAAAATGAGTGAGATATTTTTGGTACACAAGAGAGAGTACAATTAATACTTACAACTCAAATAATTTTTATCCCTCAAGAATAAAGCTTTAAGAATGGCTAAAGAACAAATTTTTGAAAGCTTCAAGAGTAGTAAATGAACTCTTTAAGAAATTGAACGTTCTTGATTGTTAGAAATGCTTATTTATAATGGGTATTTATAATCTTTAACTCCAATTAGTCATTAGAGATATTAAATGGTCGTTTGATACATTAATGCTCTATCTTGCGCCTCAAAATTTGAAAAATAACCACTATATTCGAGAGCATAGTCGATTGTGTTCTTTAAAATCTGAGAAATGAGCATCAAAGGAAGGACACAGTCGGCTGTGGAAACTTTGTTGTTTCTCACACAGTCGACAGTGACAGTTGCATTCTTGAAATGTTGAGTTGAGACTCGAGAAGGACATATAGTCGACTGTGGTACCAACACAGTCGACTATGGTCACCCAAAAAACCATATCTTAAACAAATTTTATACCAAATTTTGAAAAAAAAGATTTTTTGGGCTTTAAACAAGATATTTTGAAAACAAGTTGAGCTATTTAAAAGCTAAGTAAATGGGAGGGAGATTACATAAAGTTTAACTACCTTAAACTTTCTAAGCTTGAATAGCTTCAACTTTGAAATTGCCTCAATTGATTGAAATATGGAGCGTGTGAAGCAATGAGCATGCGTACACAACTTCTTGAGTGCGTGCACATCATCTAATATTCGTACAAATCCTTTTAAATGAAAAAAAAAACCTTAAACAAAAGGTAATTAGATCATTTTAATATAGTATTGTCATTATCAAAATCAATATGGGATTAACAAATTATTTTGTGAGTATGTGAAGGTTAGATCGTAATAGTAAATAAATAAATAACGTGAATCTTATAATCATATCAAATGCATAATCACTGCAGAAAAAATTGAAGTGATGATTTCTTTAACTGCCATCTACAAATTAAAAAATAAAAGCATGCTCACCTCTTTCGTGATTTTTATGGTCGTATCAAATGCATGGCTTCTTTACTTTATTCACATATTGGTTCATAATGATTTCTGATTGTGATTTTTATTTTCGAGTTCAAGTGACATCAAGTAGGGACTCTTATGTGTGCAAGAGGATAACCAACTATCAATGTGGGATATTATTTCGGTGCTCTCTTTAAAACAAAGATGATATGTGCTTTTTTTTATATAAAAAATCTTACAAAAACACCCATATAATTTAGTGCAAACTATAATTATATCATCTTATATTAAAAGTATACTAATGCACCTATAAATCTCAACCATAATTAGTCCAAATTGATAAAATATTTTATAAAAATCATTAGAAAGTAAGAGTATTTTAGTCCGTTAATATTCAATTCTTGACAAACGATCATTATGTGACCTATTTGACCAATCTAAATAAGGGTTATGATCATAAAACACATTTACATTTTGCTATATGTTTCAATGTTTCCCTTATATTTTAAGTTTGATCAATTTACACCATACATTATAAAAGAATATCCAATAGGTCATTCTGAACAAAATTTTAGTCAAATTAGAAGCAATGCACACGTGCATCTCCTTTGAATGTGAAATGATAATTCCTACAGTACTTTCTCAAAATTGTCTTCATGAATTGTAGATTAAAGAGTTAAGGATTTTGAGCTTGAAGAAAATAACATAGAGAGAAAATTTCCTGTAGAAAATAAGGGAGGGTAAAATTATCTTTTCGTATTTAAATGTGGTACATATATGGGTTGCACGTGTGCACCATTTCTAATTTAATTGAAATTTTGATTTAAATGGCCTACTGGATACTTCGCTATAATGTAAAAGTGTAAATTAATCGAATTTAAAATGTAAAAGTAACATTGAAACTTGAAGTAAAATGTATTACAGAATCCACTTTTGACATTTCGTGGTGAGACATAGAAAGTTCAAATTTAGGAGTGGCAAAAGTTGATTTCTTGAGTTCAAACTTCAAATATCATTTACTTTAAGAAAAAGTCAAATATGTAGATTGAAATGGAGGTTTTCGAAAATGACAAGATTCAATCACTTACTTCTCTTACCAACCAAACGGTGCCACGTGTT
This sequence comes from Bretschneidera sinensis, assembly GCA_023935145.1. Taxonomy (NCBI): domain Eukaryota; kingdom Viridiplantae; phylum Streptophyta; class Magnoliopsida; order Brassicales; family Akaniaceae; genus Bretschneidera; species Bretschneidera sinensis. The sequence continues at coordinate 27,513,852 of CM043699.1, forward strand.
CTAAAATCAACTTCATGAATTGTAGATTAAGAAGTTAAGGATTTTGAGCTTGAAGAAAATAACATAGAGAGAAGATTTGCGGTAGAAAATAAGAGAGGGTAAAATTATCTTTTCGTATTTAAATTTGGTACATATGTGGGTTACATGTGTGCACCATTTCTAATTTAATCGAAAATTTGATTTAAATGGCATACTGGATACTCCGCTATAATGTAAAATTGTAAATTATGTAAGGGTTAAACTACCTTATCCCTACGGATCTTGAGATGTGAATATAGAGAAGAAAATAGAAATAAATCAAAGGCAAACACACAACACACAGATTTACGTGGTTTACCCAAACTCGGGTTACATCCACGGAGTTGCAGCGATTTCACTATGTCTTGAAGAACAATACAATGAGGTCTCACCTCTAGACACCCCTCACAGTATTCACCCAAAAACGACTCACGTTCTTACACAAAAGAATAAGATGAAACCCTTATATTTCCGGGTTAAAATAAAACAGATACCAAACAGTGCTGAAAAGACCAGATTGGACAAAATAAAATAAAAAAAACCACCAGACTCCACACATAGCCTAACAATCTCCCACTTGGAGACTGGTCCAATCACCAACACCAAGCACCACATGCCTTCAAACAAAGCAACCATCACCGCAACTCATTCACCTGTCCTCAAGCTTGAAGTCCAACTAAAGCTGAGCACAGCTTCAATTTCTTAATAGTGACACCCTTAGTCAACATATCTGCTGGATTCTCAGTTCCACGAATCTTCTCCAGTACTAACTGTTCACTGTCGAGAAAAGAGCGAATAAAGTGATATCTCAACTGTATATACTTCGTCCTGGAATGAAACACCAGATTCTTAGCAAGAAAAATAGCACTCTGACTATCACTGTGTAGAGTATCCCTCTCATTCTTCTTACCCAGCTCATCTAAGAGACCCTGTAACCAAACCATCTCCTTCCCAGCTTTAGTTATGGCTACATACTCAACCCGTTTTTGTTCCACGAGCCACTACTATGGCTCCCTTTGTAATTTTCCAAGTACTAGCCCTAAATGTCACCATATGACCTTTAGCATCAAGCTGTCCTGCAGAGATCAAGTTCCTCATCAATTTTGGAACATGTCGCACTTTCTATATTAACCACACAGACCCATTCGACAATTTAATACGAACGTTTCCCATACCCACAGTATCCAAGGCTTCTCCATCAGCCAAATATACCTTCCCAAAATCACTTGTCACATAGTGTTCCATGATTTCTCGGTGTGCAGTGGTATGGAAAGAAGCTCTTGAGTCCAAAACCCAAGAGTCAATGGGACTATCAACAGAAAGTAATAAGGCATCCTGCAGTTCTTCTGTCACAGCATTTGCAGCATCGTTCTCATTCCTTTTCTTCTGCGGTTCTCTACAATTTTTCTTAAAGTGGCCACTCTTGCCACAATTCCAGCATTCCAGTTATCGTCCAAATCTGGATTTACTCCTACCTCATCTTCTGGATTTTGATCTACTCCGATTGGAATTTGTTTCCTTTGCTCTACCTCTTGTCTCAAGATTTAAAGCAGAACCAGAACCCGAGGTTTCACCCGCATCTCTCCTGCGAACCTCCTCGCTTAAAATCAAATCCCAAATATCTTCATATTTGAGTTTATTCTTCCCTACGAAATTACTCACCGCCATTCTCATGGCTTCCCAACTGTTTGGTAAAGAAGCCAAAACAATTAAAGCACGGATCTCATCATCAAAATCAATCTCAACATAGTACAATTGATTAATAATTGTATTGAACTCATTCAGATGCTGCGTAACAGTGGTACTTTCAAATTGAACAACTTTTTCATCAGATGCACTTTGTTGTTAGCCGACGGTTTTTCATATATACTGGACAAAGCCGCCATCATATCCTTGGTGGTCTTCTCCTTCATAACATTGTGCACAATTGATCTTGATAGAGTTAATTGAATAACTCCCAGTACCTGTCTATCAAGAAGATTCCATTCGTTTTCTTTCATACTGTCTAGCTTTGCCCCTAACAGAGGCAAATTTAATTTCTTCCAATAGAGATAATCCTCGATTTGCATCCTCCGATACTCAAAATCTGTGCCATCGAATTTCTCAATTCCTGTCGCTTTTCCTTTTTCTCCGGCCATCGCTCCCACTCAAAAAATCGATAGCTCTGATACCAGTTGTTAGGGTTAAACTATCACATCCCTACGGATCTTGAGATGCAAATATAGAGAAGAAAATAGAAATAAATCAAAGGCAAACACACAGCACACAGATTTACGTGGTTCACCCAAACTCGGGTTACGTCCACGGAGTTGCAGCGATTTCACTATGTCTTGAAGAACAATACAAGGAGGTCTCACCCCTAGACACCCCTCACAGTATTCACCCAAAAACGGCTCACACTCTTATACAAAAGAATAAGATGAAACCCTTATATTTCCGGGTTAAAATAAAATAGATACCAAACAGTGCTGAAAAAACCAAATTGGACACACAAAAAAACATGAAATTGAAATTTAAGATGACATTGAAATGACATTGAAACATGAAATAAAATGTATTACAGAATCCACTTTTGACATTTCTTGGTGAGACACAGAAAGTTCAAATATAAAAATGGCAAAAGTTGATTTCTTGAGTTCAAACTTCAAATATCATTTGCTTTAAAAAAAAGTCAAATTTGCAGATTGAAATGGAGGTTTTCGAAAAAGACAAGATTCAATCACTTACTTCTCTTACCAAGCAAACAGTGCCACGCGTTCTAAAAGCAACTTCATGAATTGTAGATTAAAGAGTTAATGATTTTGAGCGTGAAGAAAATAACATAGAAAGAAGATTTGCTGTAGAAAATAAAAGAGGGTAAAATTATCTTTTCGTATTTAAATGTGGTACATATGTGGGTTGCACATGTGCACCATTTCTAATTTAATCGAAAATCTGATTTAAATGGCCTATTGGATACTCCGCTATAATGTAAAAGTGTGAATTAATCGAATTTAAAATGTAAAAATGACATTGAAACATGAAGTAAAATGTATTACATAATCCACTTATGACATTTCTTGGTGAGACACAGAAAGTTCAAATTTAGGAGTGGCAAAAGTTGATTTCTTGAGTTCAAACTTCAAATATCATTTGCTTTAAGAAAAAGTCAAATCTGCATATTGAAATGGAGGTTTTCAAAAACAACAAGATTCAATCACTTACTTCTCTTACCAACCAAAGAGTGCCACGTGTTCTAAAATCAACGGTACAAAATCTATCGTGTGGGCCCCATATAATAAAAAGCCCATGCAATTGCCCAATGAAAACTTTGAAAGCTACCCTTTGTCTGAACCATGATCTTAGTATTGAGGCCTAAATAATATAATTATGCAATCTTAACAATTAGAGATGGGAAACAGTTGGGACGGACTGGGTTTTACAGGTAGTGAATCAACGGATACGAGTTAAAAATATTCGTTTTTTAACGAATTTTATTCTTCATATCCATATCTGTGTTTTAACAGGTGAGTAATGGATCAAAAACGGGTATTGACAAAAAATTTTCCTATTTAGATGAGAATAAGGCGGTCTAGAAGTTGGGTCTTACGAGTAACAAGTTAACGGATATAGACTAAAAATGCTTGTTTCTTAAAGAATTTTATTTTTTTATGTCCATATCTGCGTTTTAGTAGACGAATAACGAGTCAAAAATGAATACAGACTAAAATTCCTACCTTTATTACCAATCCCCAACTTCTTTCATTTATATGTCCAAAAAGTCTAATATAACTTCTATATAAAGTATGAAGTGTAGCATCTAGCTAAGAAGCTAGAAGCCTAGAGCATAACATCAAAATTGAATATATTCAGTTTATACAAAATAATATTATCCTTTGAAAAAAAACTCGTTTTGAGATACAAAATTTTAAACCAAATTTTAAAAAAAAAATTATAGGGCTAGAATTTCTCAAATTACTGTTGCCCTAGCAAGTTAACGAAAATGACTTACCAAGAGCGGGTTTGATAAAGGCTTTGTTTGATAATAATTTAAGTACAACTTAAATTTTAAAAACTTTAAGTTAATCAGTTTATTCATTTAAGTTGGAAAATGCACGTGTGAAAAAAAAACATATTTATCCATTATTTTTTGAGATAATTACACATTCAATATGTACAATCTACCTCTTCAATATCTTGCATAAGCAAGCATGTATTTTTTTTATCTTTTGACAATCAAAAACTTTATTTAATCACATTACTCAAACAACCGAATGAGCTTAAATCTGTTAATTTTTTAAATTTTCGATGATTTATGTTGTGCTTAAATCAACCATAACAATGCCAAAGAGTATTACACAAACAACTTAATTTTACTTCAAAGATTAATAATTATTGGCAGTGGCTAAAAGAACAAAAAAAAAATCTGTGAATATAATCAAGAGGACATTAAATTGGGAAGTATCGAGCACAATAAAAAGATATTGGAGGTCTAAAAAGTAAAAGAAAAGAGAAAACTTTTATCATTGTAATGACGTACGTCACACAAATTTCTCTCTACCAGCTCACGTGCATGCAACCCAAGCACGCATTACGTGAACCATTTTCTGATTTTCATAATAAAGTTTGATGATGTTACGCAAATGATTTATTTTGAAGCGATTCAACTTAAATCATTTGTCAAATATCCAGCGCCGGAGCATGATTTATAGTTGGGATCAATCGCCCCCAAAGTTCCAATTTTTTTTTTTATATAGTTTACTGTATATTTGATCTGCCATAAAAAAAAAATTTAAAACCAACAATGTTCCTCCTCTCATACCAAAGTTTGAACCATAAGAGACAATAAAGATCTTTAAGTCTTAACTATAGTTACTAATAAAAATATATCATTATCCATAGTTGAAATTGTCTTAACTACAGTTTCTCATGAAATGAAAATTACTCTCTTTACTCTTTCTCAGTTCTAATCCCCATAGTCAAATGAACTCTTTACTTTATATGATAAAACAATTAAGATAAACCAATCAAAAAGTTTGGATCATGGAGGTCTTTTATTTTTTTTTCTTCCAATTTACTGTTTCGCTAATTGGTTATTTATCTATTATAAATAAAAATTCAAAAACAACTAAAATAGTAGGTACCTCACTTTTGATTTCTCTAATTATTTTTTTATTTTTTTTAATTTGGGCTGTTTGGCCTAGTGGTCACTTTTAGTTCTAGATCCTCCATATAAAATATACAGATTCGATATCCCTCCTCGTCAATTAATGTACCAAAAAATGATAATGACATCATTTAAATGTGGTATGTATCTAAATATTTACATTCGTTTCCATGTTGGATAATCATTTTTGATTGCTATATTATCTTGTTTGAAACCAAATCATTTTATTGTTTGTTGATTTGTCAACTCAGTTTTTTAAATAGACCAAGCTTTTAATTGGTAAAATTTACTAATCTCACAAGACCTTTTTTTGTTTTGTTTCAAAGGAGACTCATTGGACCTATGGATGAAAAGCAGTTTTCTCCTATATCAGATGTGAGTGGAGTTTGATCTTTTATCTCTTATGCAATAATAAGTAAGTCTATCAGTTAAGTTAGCTGACACCTGCGACCTTTTATTTTCTATAACCATTGTTGTTTTGTATACTGATATTGCATTAATTCTTTTAAAACTCAAATGGACTTAAATCAATAAAATATATGTTATAGTATGATTTTTTAGGATTTTTTTTTGTAAATATGAAATTTTAATCGACTTAGTTACTTTTTATTAGAATGATGAAATCAAATAATCATATAAACTTTGATTTGTTTTTAAAGTTATGAAATTTAATTTAAAGGGCTATATCAATAAAAATAGATTTTATTATGAAACTATATAGTATTATTTGCCTCCCAAATAAAAATTTCTAGCTTCACCCCTGCAAATATCGCCTTAAAGTTTAATATATTTTTAATTTTCATATTTACTATAAATAGATCGGTAACTACTAAAATTTGGGTATTATTGTATAACTTGTATTATCTTAATTAACCTCATTTTCTGAAAATTTTAAATTTTTTCTGTGTAGTTTATTATGTATTACCCATGAATATATGATTAACACCAATAAATATTATATGAGTATATTAAAATATAGTAAGGTGTCGTTTAGTTTAGCTTCTCACATGATTTTAGTTTTTAAAAAATAGAAATCAGGTCAAACGTTAATAAGAAAAAAAACATATTTTTAAGAAAAATAAAAATTGAATAATAAATTTTAAGAAGTTGAATATTTACAAAATATTTATCTAATTTGACAATTCTTTTAACATAATTTTTATTAAGTGTTAAACACATTTTAATTTCACAATTTATTTTTTAAATTATATTAAATTAATTACTTAATTTCAATTTTTACAATTGAAACTTCAACTAAACAAAAGACGTATACAATTTGTTAATATATAATATGTGTAGGAAACTACATTAATATTAATTGGCAATTGGAGAATATTATAATAATGTAAATGGGGAGATTAAAAAGAGAAATAAAGCATAGGAAGAATGTATACGTTAGGTGTATTGGGTATGGCCATGGTCCTGCATGGCGAAGCATTTCCCAAAGAGAATCGAATCGATCAGTCCCCCTTTCTTTTTGCTTTTTCACAGTTTGCAACAGCCTTCTTTACCATTCCCCAAGAAAATGGTGGGTGATGATCGATCTCCTGGTTTTTCAATTTCTACTAATTGATTTTTATTCCTTTTCAAGTGATCTTCTCTCTTTACATCGATCGAGAGAGAGAGAGCTTAAATAAAAATAAGATAAGTGGATGAGAAGGAAAAAGAAAATGACAGTGAAAAAGCGATTTGCAGTGAAGAAGAAAAGAAAAAGAAAAGACGGTCAAAATTTGAACCTCGAAGAATTCTCTTCCATCATCAGCTTCGACTATCTTTATCGAAACTCTACCATTTTTCTTTTCCTTTTTATTTTTATTTTTGAAGCTACAGTTGTCTTTGTTAGTTCTTGTCTATTCACATCAGAATATGCACTTAATTAAAAGAGACACCTACTTCACTTTCAATAAATGGTAATTACAACTAAAATAATGGGAATAAAAGTACGTTACTTGGAATTATTGCCATGCAACTTTTGCTTTAGTCTCGGCTACGACGTCTCTGACCATCAAACCTGACATGCACGAGCGAGGCCAATAAAAAACTTATACTTATATACGGAGTACATTTTATGGTGTATATATATATATATATATATATATATATATATTATTTAGAAAATGGAAAGAATTTTCATGAAGATGCAATTTTTTATGGAAGATTACCACTTTTGCATAAAATTGGAGGAAAATCTTTGAGGACAAAAGCAACAAGAAAAGGTAAAATCTCTTTCATCCAAATACACACATCTAAAATAGACCATATATATATATATATATATATATATATATATATATATATATATGTCTTTAAGAAACGTTTTGGCGATGTCATGTTTTCAATATTTTTAAATTAACTCGAAACATAAAATTATGCAGTTTTCGTTTTATAATTAATTTAAATATAAAGCACAATTCATAAACTTTATGAAAGACATGAACTAATAAAAGTCAATAAATTAGTATTGGTTTTATAACTAATTTGGATATAAAACTCAATCTAAAACTTTATAATACACTAAAACAATAAATCTCAATAAATTAAAATTAAATTTAATCTTTTTAAATAAGAATTTAGCATAAAAAATCTAGTCAACATAATAATTAAATATTAAACTAACTCAAATTATATATTCAATAAAATTGTATTCTAAAAACGAGTAAAATGAATTTATATTATTTTTTATTATTAATTTCAACATAATATCATTTTGGTATTTGTAGTTATGCGGTTTTTATAAAGTTAAATATATAAACTTTATAAAAGTATAAAATAATTGAGAACAATTTGTAAAAAATACAATCAAATTAAATTAGAGTTCCAAAAAATAAAATTTATCAAATTTTATTTCACCACTGAGGATTTCAGATTAACTATTTATGTAATTTATTTTGATTGGAACCCAATTGAATATATTAGGTAATCATAAAATATTGTTATTAAATGTTTTTTTTTACATGGATGTGATTATCCATGTTATTCTTCTTACGATAATTTGTTTTAGTTCTTTTTTTTTTATTTAATTGATACAAAACATCAAATACGATACTGTAGATTGTTGATTACAATACCTTCAGTTTTAAACATGTAATCTTGATTAAAAAACAAATCAAATTTCATAAGAAATAAAATTGAAAAATGAACGTATTCAATTGCAACAATCCTCGATATCTATGATTTCTTTTCTTTTCTTTTCTAATAAAATAAAGTTTTAATAATTTTTGTTATGTAGGATATATAAAATCTAATCTATAAACCCTATAAAAGTATAAAAATAATAAAATACAATTTATATAAGACTTAAAATAAATAATACAATCAAGTTATGTAGTGAACTATTATAAAAAAAAAGTTGTGCAGTAAACAAACTAAAATTATAGATAAAAAATTGAAAATCAAATGATATTTCACTTAGGAGAGTTTTATTATGGATCATACACATGTTTTGGTCTTCTTGAGTAAAACCATTAGATATATTAGTTAATAAAAAAATATTGTTTTTATTTGCTCTTTTGCACAAGGATTTGAGCATCTATATCATTTTTATTTCATCAATTTATTCTTTACTCTCACTTATTTAATAAAAAAATAATGTACAATATCATAAAAGCTAATTTAAAATACTTTTGATTTAAATCTTATAATATTTTTATATAAAAAATAAATTCCATATGATTTTTTAAAATTAATATTCAATTACAACATTAATCCTTAGTATTCAATTAACTACACGAGACTGCAGATTTATATACATCTAATGAAATCAATTAAGTACCATGTAACTATAAAACTATAAATATTCATATATCAAAGCATTTGAAGAGCTAAAGATCTAATAAAAATCACACGTTAAGCCAATAAAAAACAAACATCAAATACAAATATATATATATATATATATGTACGTAGTAAAATAACTTAAATTACTATATATTAAGAAAGTGAACTTATCAAATAAAAATTCATCATAAAGCTTTCACTGTTAACCAAGCTTCTATCTTTATATTGTTTTTATTGGAGATATATAAAAATAAAAAAATACTGTTATTCCATACTCTTTTGCACGAGGATGTGAGTATCCATGCCCTTTTTTATTAAAAAAAATTATTTAATCATATTTTTTCTTTTATTTGATTAAAAAAATCTCAAGTACAATATTATAGATGCTAATTAAACTATATTTAGTTTTAAAAAAATATTCTTGATTAAATAAAGACAAATAAAATTTCATGGGAAACAAATTTAGGACATATTCAATTACAATAATCATTAATATTCAATTAATTACATGAGATTGTATATACACATATACACACACACAATGAATTAAATTAACCATGTGACAATAAAACTATAATTATACAAATACAAAAACATCTGATTAAAAAAGGAGTTAATAAAAGTTAAACTATAAGCCAATGAAATCAAATATCCTAATTAAATACTATAAATATATAAATTAATAGTTACTTACTATCAAATATTTTTTATAAAGAATTTTCAAATACCATATGTTTAATTTGTAATATGAGATTAATGATTAAAATCACATAAATCTTTTGGGTAAAAATAAGCTAATCTATAATATTATATCTTCTCAATTGTGATGGTAGTCAGCAAAATCCATCATCCATTATCAAGATTTAAATGACTACTTATTTAAGGGGATTTGTTTAATTCAAGAGCTTATAAATGGATAAACAATTATAACAAGAAAAATTTAAATGAATATATATTCAATTGATATAAAGACAGGGTGGTGGTGGTTGGGGGGCTATTGGTTTGGATTTCTCAAATCAATATACTTCTAGCAAGAATAGCAAGCTCATGATAAAACTAATAAAAAGTTTATGTAGATATGTTTAAAATTTCATATTGTAGGTTACAATTACTAACGCATATAATTGATAATTTTTTTTAAAAAAATAATCAATTGATAATACTATATAAGCTTGGATATATATAATAGCAAAACTGAATAAATTCAAATAATTACAAGCTCATACATTGTATGATCATGATGACTAATTTTTAGTTAATTCATGAACCACCCAATTACCAGTTCTATGAGTATGAACACATTTAGCCGATGAAAACATAAACAAAATAAAAAGCGAAGTGATCTAATATAGCTTGTAATTGTATTAGTATTATTTGGAGATCATTAGTTTTGCTAAACTTCTACTATATATTAGTATAAAAAGGGTAAAGATATATCTATATATCACCGAATTATTAATTCTAACACCCACTCATAAGTCCCATTATGTACTCACTACAATGATTTCATTAAATATAAAATTGATAAAACACATAAATTGTTAGTGGTTCCTTTATAAAAATCACCACACAATTTCTGGTTGATGAGTAATGGTGGTTAAATGTAATAGCATACATAGCATTGCTCATATAAAAAAATCCAAAGGATTTTACTGAAAATATTCTAAAATATATAGTTCAATTTTGGGATTCAATTGAGCATCTTCCACTTGAGTAAGAAAAAGAAAACATTCAACCTTGTGACGGTAAGCTTTAATCTAAATTAGTGTTCACAACTCTTTAATTTTTTTGAAAACATATCTTATGTTTGATTGTGGTTATTATCGTTTTAATAGGAAAAAAAAATCAATTTTGATCATTATATTTAATTTGAGGTTGGTTTGTGCTAATTACAAGATAAGAAAAAGATTCAAAAAAAATAAAAACAAGAAGAAGAATAACCAAAGATGGGTAAAATGTGATCCCGTTCCAAAAAAGGAACTGCTTAATCCATTACGCACATTTAATGTTTCGTGAAATTAGGGTTGTATTAAAAGCCTTTTGACTAGTAAAAAAAGGGGAGCTTTGAACTTTGAAGTACAAATTAAAGAAAAGAATATTCAAAATTGAAAAGCAACCACCATTTTTCGTATGGTGACCGTTGCGAGGTGGGGCGGGGTGGGTTCTGTACGTATATAATTGAAAGGAGACATGACACCTCCTTGATTATTCTAAGAAAAGTATGAGGGCGCGGGCCCTCTCTCACTCTTAAGGTTTTTTTTAATGGATTTGTGGAATATTCATTTTGTCTGGCAAGAGACAGTGAATTTAGTTTGTTCCTCCTTATCCAATCCCAGGAAAGCATATGGAGTCTGGACCTTAATTATGTTTGCCAACCAAGAAATATGCCTTCATCAACTTTTTTAAAAGGTTCATTGCCTGCAAGATTAATTAAAAGTGTGCTTAATTAGAGTTTTATAATGCTTTATATGTGGGGACATATACATTGCATGTGTTGTTTGACTCACTTTATATAATTAACAATAAACTTTTATATATATATATTTTTTTTATAAAAAACGATAAGCTAGCTGCTTTATCAAACAACAAAAGTTTTTTTTTTTATATATATAAAAGAATATTTGAGAAGATTTTTTTAGAAACGTTATTAATATAACATGTGTCTTTTAAAAAGGGTAATTATCATGACATGTGTTCAATTTTTTTTAACTTTAAGCATAAAAATATTTAGTTTTGGTTTTATAATTAATTAAGATATAAAACACAATCCATAAACTCTATAGGAGTCTAAAATAATAAAGCCCAATAAAAATAATATTAGTTTTATAATTAATTATGATATAAAGTTAAATCCATAAACTTTTATAAAGTCTTAACATTATAAAACCCAATAAATTAAAACTAGATATAAAGATTTTTTTAATAAGAATTTAATATAAAAATTACTCGACTTAATATTTAGATAGAAAACTAAAATTAGATACTAAAAAAAATAAATTATAAGATTATATCATAAAAAGGAGAAGTATTGAGTTTACATGATACTTTTTTTTCTAAATATTTTTTTCCAACACAACACAATTTTGGTACTTGTAATTATGCAAGCTATATAAAACCCAATCTAAAAACCCGAAAAAGGTATGTTGATGCCAAAAATCGGTTCGTCGGATGGGGTGATCTAGAGATTGGATCTGCACATGATAAATATAAATGGGCGATCTAGGAAGTCACTGGAGGAGAAGCCATCGGAGACCCTCCGATGCTTTTGTTAGTTCCTGGATTTTTGAGAGAGAAAATAAAAAGGGAGAAAGGAAGCTAATATGTAAGGAATCTGAAGAAAATAGAAGAGTTGGTTCTTATGCGTACTTTGAGAACATTATTTATAATCTCGTAGAGGAATCGATTCGGTTATTTGTAATCATTTTCTTTGCAGGAGGAAACGACGTGCGAGTTGTTACGCCTTGGTATGTTGGAGGACACTTGGCCGTAACAACCTCGTGCTGATAAAAACTTTGCGGTGGAATTACTTTCATACCCTCTGTTAGGTGTCATCAAGTTATTGTAGAAGGAATTTTCCCCTACATCAGATGCCCCCCACTTCCTTAAGTATATTAGGTGCTTAAGGAAGTACAATGAAGCTTATATCGTTGGTTACATGCTTTATTTTTGGGAGACATGAGTCTGAGCATATGAGACCCAGTCAAAATGCTCGGCCTTGGAGACGTGGGTCCGAGTATATAAGGCTTAGTCAATCAAAATGCTCGATCTTGGAGACATGGATCCGAGCATATGAGATTTAGTTAGTCAAAATGCTTGGCCTTGGAGACGTGGGTTCGAGCATATGAAGCTCAGTCAAAATGCTCGGCGTTAGAGACGTGGGTCCGATCGTATGAGGCTCAATCATAATGCTCGGCCTTGGAGACGTGGGTACGAGTGTATGAGGCTAAATCAAAATGCTCGACTTTGAAGACGTGGGTCCGAGCATATGAGGCTCAATCATAATGCTCGGCCTTGGAGACGTGGGTCCGAGAATATGAGGCTCAGTCAAAATGCTCGGCCTTGAAGATATGGGTCCGACCATATGAGGCTCAATCAAAATGCTCAGTCTTGGAGATATGGTTCGGAGCATATGAGGCTTAGTCAAAATGCTCGGCATTGGAGATATGGGCCCGAGCACATGAGGCTTAGTCAGAATGCTCGGCCTTGGAGACGTAGGTCCGAGCATATGAAGCTCAGTCAAAATGCTCGGTCTTGGAGACATGCGCCCGAGCATATGAGGTTTAGTCAAAATACTCGGCCTTAGAGATCTTTGTAAAAAGATTTAACCTATATAGTGTGGGCCCAAATTTTGGACTTGTATGATTTTTGGGTTATGTCTCTTTGGAGTGTTTATTTGGGCTTTCAGGTAATTTTGTATTATGGGCTAGAACATCTTCTAGGAGCATTTATTGCTAGAGTGTTGTACCGTTGTCTTGGGGAATGAAATTACGGCTCATGCCCTCGATTATGTGAAACGTTTTGAACTTTACAGCTAAAGATTGAGTTAATTTTCCTTGTAGGTTACGCCTAGATTCTTATAAAAAGTGGGAGTTTCTCATTTCTTCACTTCACTCTTTTATACCTTGAAGAGAAAATTTTGATAGCCCTTAGAAATCCTTATTGATCAAAGAGAAGTCGGTCGTTTATGGAATACTCGGGATTTTGGAGCTTGTTTGTGGTTGGAGTTAGCGAAGCGCTCGGAATCGTCTCTTTCGTGATATATTCAATTGGTGAGTCATTCCCTTTTTTTAACAATATCTTCCATTGGTAGTTATCGTGACAGGCATAGTGATAGCAATAGTGGTAGTGAGGGTATTAGTCATAAGAGCATAGATAGTGAAGAGTTATCTAAAGAGTTGAACGGGGCTATGGGTTTGGACTGTGCCTCCAGTGAGGGTTAGGCCTCAGGAGGTAATGATGCTTAGGCGGGGCCATTGGAAATGGTTCCCTACGAGGATGAGGATGAGGAAATTGACTCTTCTTTAGAGGATGAGAAAGATAATGTTCTCGCAGAACTCAGGGGAGACATAAGGGTGGAAGAATGGGTGCAATGGACATATGGAGCAAACTCTGTGCCAAACAAATTTGAGGTAAAAGAGCTTCAGGCTTTTAGGCTTGAATATAGGATTCCTGAGGAGTTTGTTTTGAGGAATATTAGGGTAGGGGAGAGGGTTTGTGATGCTCTTCTGAGCGAAAATCCCTTTGAGATTTTTGTTTACATTCAGCATTTAAAGGCTGGGCTCAGATTTCCCTTTCATCATTTTTTCTGTCTTGTCTTGAGATATTTCGATATAGCTTTATGTCAGTTAGTGCCTAACTCTATGCATTTGATTATGACATTTATATATGTTTGCACAGATATGAAAGGACTGATGAACATTAATGTCTTTAAGACCCATTTTCATATCAATAAGCATGGTCAATATGGCTAGGTAGTGATTAGTTCTAGGGCCAAGAAAAGGTTATTGAAGAAGAAACTCACTTCCATCAAGAAGTGGAAAAATACATTCTTCTTTTTCCAGAGTGATAAGAGTTTTGGAGGTCCGCAGACATGAAGTATGGATCGTGTGGATAAGTGCAAGAAACCACACCTCTTAAACAGTGAACAGGAAATGTTGAAAGCCATGATAGTCGCGTTTATAGATGTTAGCATTTTGTATGATAATGAAGAGCTGGTAAAGCGTGACCTTTGCCCTCGAGGCCCATAGGGGACTCTTGAAAGTGGTAAATCCATTGAACATTCTTTTCATTATCTCTTCCTTTCTTTTTGCTTATACCCGCGTTGTTTTGCTTTTCAATGAACAGAGATGGATGCTATAGCGAACGCCAAGGAACAAGCGAAGAAGATGGCCTTGGAGAGAAAGAATGCAGCTAAGGAGGGTAAACAGCCTATTCACACGAATGGGGTGTCAAAGAAATGAGCTCGGGCTTCTTCTTCTATTCCAATCGACGTGGACGGCCCAAGCTCTCTTGAACTTTCAGCTACGCCGATGACCACTTCACTTGTGCCCCATATGGGGCCCTCTAATCCCTCATCATTATCTCAAGAGGCCCCCTGCAGTGCCAAAATTCATAAGCTAAACTAGGGAATAAAGACAGACGACTCTATCTTCTCTCATGCCTAGGTTGCAAAGGAGCACCTTATCATCGGCATACCTCCATGAGATGTGATCGAGCTCGGGAGAAAGTCTAATGAGAGTTTGTGCTCCATGGCCGAGGTTTTGGCTTCTTAGGTAAATGTTTCCATCTTTGTTTGCTTTCATTTTTAACTATTCCTACTTCCAAGTGACTCATACTTAAACATTTTCCTTTTTTTTTTTATCTCAATCGAGTGTTGTGATTGGGATGTTGTCTCGTCACTATTTGGATATGAATGAACGGCTAACCAAGTGTCAGTGAAAGCTTGATGATAGTTGCGGGCTCATCCAGCAACTGTAAAAGGCTCTAGATAGAGTTCACTATGGTAAGAAGGATACTGAAATGACCAGGGCCAAGGCCATGGATAAGATGGAGACAATGAGACAGGAAAGAGATGCTGCCAGGATAACTAGGTAGTGCCTGAGGCAAGAGATGGAGGCAATACTTAAAAAGGTTGTGGAGGAAGCTAAGGCAAACTTAAAGAGCTCCACCATTTTTCAAGAGACTGTGGAGGAAGAAGGGGGTCTATGGTATCTTGAGGGATTCATCGAGGCTAAGAGGAAGGCCGAGTTGGTTTTCCCCCAACCGAATTTTTTACCGCTAAGCTCTCATCTTCTGGGGAGGAAGGCGCTGGCATAGAGGGGATTCAGATAGGAAAAGATGAAGAAGTGTAGACCTGGTTGAGCGATGTTGTACGAAAGGCTGTGTTTGATGGGGAGGCTGACCCTTGAGAACTTGTATTTATTTATTTGCTTTGAGGTCGATAGCACCTTTTTTGATTTGTACACATATTTTCTATTAATGATACTACCATTTTTTTTCGTCTGTTACCTTCTGTAATGTTTGCTTTACTGATGAGGGAGTCTAAGGGGCAAAGGTTTTGGACGTTAGTCTTGGTGTAGGGGGAAACTGCATTAGCTATGAGTAGAATGTGGTGAAAACAAAATGTTCTTTCATTGATAACTGGGATATTTCATAAGTTATATCGGTAAAACAAGTAAGGAGTAAAACTCAAAGAAGAACTTTCGGGAATACATAATTGATAGAATTTGCGAAGATTCTCTGCATTCCAAGTTTGAGGTATAGGCTTGCCACTCAACTCTTCAACCTTAAACGTGTCAGACCGACAAACTCTCTTGATATAGTATGGACCTTCCCAGTTAGATAGGAGCTTTCTCGTTTCTCGAGGATGAGATACTCTGTTTTTTCATAGTACTAGATCATGTAGCCTAAAATTCTTCTCTCCAACTAGAGAGTTGTAGTACCTAACAACTTTTTACTAATAAGTGGCTAGCTGGATCTAAGCTTTGTCTCCAGCTTCGTCGATAAGATCAATATTCATCCGTAAGGCTTTTTTTTTACTGGTTTGTTCGAAGTTCTGTACCTGTAACGAGGGTGCCCCGATTTCCAATAGGATGACTGCTTCGGAACCATATGCCATGAAGAATGGAGTTTCTCCGGTGGGGGTCTGAGCAGTGGTTCAGTAAGCCCAAAGTACGTTTAGAAGATAATTGATCCATTGCTTTTCGGGCTCGCCTAATCGTTTTTTGATGCTCTGCAAGAGTGTTCTATTGGTTACCTTAGCTTACGGATACCTTATAGAAGAGAATCAATGCTCGATGTGAAGTTCTTTGCAGAATGCTTTGAATCGAGCACTATTAAATTTTTTGCCATTATCGATGACCAATACCCGATGTATACCGAATCGACATACTATTGACTTCGAAACAAAACCTTGGGCTTGGTGATCGGTTATACTAGTGAGCAGTTCAACTTCTTCCTACTTGGTGAAATAATCTATAGCCATAATAAGGTGTTTTTTTACCTAGTGCTCCGGTGAAAGGGCCAAGGATGTCCATTCCCCACATGGTGAAGGGGAGTAGGCTGGTGATCGAAGTAAGAGGATTTGCCAGCTTTGTGGTACAGAGGAGTAATTCTGAATTTTTTTTCATTTCTTAACTAGTTTCGCAGCATCTCTCTGCATTTTGGACCAATAGTATCCTTGACAAAGTATTTTGAAGGCCAACGCTCAACTTCTGAGGTGGTTTCCGTATATATCTTTGTGAACTTCTCGAAGAGTATAGTTGGCTTTGGTAGGTTGGTAGACCTAAGACATTTCAAATAAGGCATGGTAAAGTCGTTCTTGTGCAACTGCCCGTCTACAATTGCATATCGTGAGGCGCATGAGATAATTGTTTTAGCTTCATTCTTCTGTTTTAGGAGTTGACCATCTACTAGGGAATTTGGTCTACCTATATTTCCCCTCGGTTATCGGTAGGATAGGTACTTCATCAATACTTGGGCTGATGAAAGTCTTGAGGTAGATAGCATGGGTAAGCTCGATATACCAGGAGGAGGTAAGTCGAGCCAAAGCATTGCTTTCGAATTCTCTATCCGAGGAACTTGCGTTATTCGGAATATTCTGAATGTTGTGACGAGTTCTCTGGCCTTCTCGAGATACTGAGCGATCCTCTCGCTTCTGGCTTCAAATTCGTCGTTCGTCTGATTTACTACTAACTGCGAGTCATTGCAGGTGTCCAAGATTTCATCGGCCATTGCTTTTTCTAATTTCATCCCAACAAGTAGTGCCTCGTACTCAGCCTCATTATTGGAAACTTTGAACTCGAACCTTAAAGCATATTAAATTTTGAACCCATCAGGGATACAAAGGATAAGTCCTGCCCCACTTTGAGCATTGTTAGAATAGCAATCTACATGGAGAGTCCATTGCGGAGTTTGTTCGGCCATCTCTGGTTCCAGTACTTCGATTGGATCTGTAAGGAGTGATGTTTCTATAATAAAGTATGCGAGGGCCTGAGCCTTGGTGGTCTTTCGAGGGTTATACCAGATGTCAAATTCTCTGAGCTCTATGGACCAGTTGACCATTCTCATTGAAATATCCAACTTATAAAACACTTGTCTCAAAAGCTGGTTTGCTAAGAGGACGATGGTGTGCGCTTAGAAATATGACCAGAGTTTCAGAGATTAAATTAAGAGAGCATATTCCATCTTTTTGATTGGGAGGAAGTGTACTTCTGCTTCATGGATAATCTTGCTAACGTAGTATATGGGTTTCTAAATACCCATATCTTCCCAGATCAACATAGAGGCCACTACTTCTTGCTCAATCGACAGATACAGAAAGAGTTCTTCTCCCGTGATGAGCTTGATCAGAAGTAGAGGAGAGCTCAAGTACTCCTTCAACTCTTTAAAGGCTTTTTGACAGGCTTCAGTCTTGATAAAATCTTTGGCCTTTCTAATGGCTCTGAAGAGGGGGATACATCTCTCTGCAGATTTTGAAATTAAACGGCTGAGTGCTGCTATACATTTGGTTAACCTCTATACTTATTTTATAGTTCGAAGAGGAGTCATATTTAAGATGGCCTTGATATTTTTCGGGTTAGCTTTTATTCATCTTTGGGTGACCATAAAGTTGAGGAACTTTCCTCTGGTGACTTGAAGGCACATTTTGCAGGGTTTAGTTTCATTTGGTGGTACGGGAGTATTTCGAAGGCTTCCTCTAAATCGAAGTTATGGTCCCTGACCTTGATGCTTTTCACCAACATATCATCTACTTAAACTTTCATGTTTTTCCTGATCTGCTTGTGGAAGATATTGTTCACCAGTCTCTGATAAGTTCCCCCAGTGTTTTTAAGTTTGAAGGGCATGACCTTGTAGCAGTACACCCCTCGATCGGTGATGAAATATTTTTTTTCCTGGTCAGGCTCATGCATAAAAATTTGATTATAACCAGAATAGGCGTCCATGAAACTGAGGAGCTTGTGCCCTGAGGTGGCGTCAACCAATTGATCTATCCGTGGTAGGGGAAAACTATCGTTTGGACAAGCTTTATTTAGGTCCGTAAAGTCAATGCAGATTTACCACTTGTCGTTGGATTTTTTGACCATCACCACATTGGACACCCAGTCGGGGTAGTCTGCCTCCCTAATGAAATTGGCTGTGAGGAGTCTATCGACTTCAGTTTGATAGCGATTTGTCATTCGGGGGAAAATGACATTTTCTTCTGAGTAATTGGTTTGTGGTTCGGATCCGTGTTTAGCTGGTGCACGATGACCTCAGAACCGATCCTGGGCCTATCGGAGGCTGACAATGTAAACAAGTTTTTTTTCCTCTGGAGAAGGGAGATAAGTGATTCTTAGGGAAACCAGAGCCAATCTGGACCGTTTTGGAAGTGTCTTCGCCAAATGAAATGATAGTCAGTTCTTTTATGGGCTGTCCTCATGGGGTCTTTATCTCATCCCAAAGGTCTTCTATTTTGAGGGGTAAGGTTTTAGTCATTTTTCATGCTCTCACAGAATTTAGGTAACAAGACTTGGAGACTTGCTGGTTCCCTTTGACTTCACCTACTCCATTGTCAGTAGAGAACTTCATTTTTAGATGGTAAGTAGACACAACCGCTTTCAGCTCATTGAGTGTAGGTCTGTCGAAGATCACATTGTATGATGACTGTTGTTTTACTATCAGAAAAGTAGTGCGCATAGTGGTGGTCCATGGAGCCACCCCTGCGATTACCAAGAGCACTATGCTTCTTTCGGCGAACACTGGGCTTCTTAGAATCTATATAGTGGGGTGGATATTGGTGTCAATTTGTTGTCTTTCAGTTGCATTTTTTAGAAGGCATCATAAAATAAAATGTCCGCAGAGCTTCCGTCATCCACTAAAATGCGTCTGACATCGTGGTTGTCAATAAGCAGGGAAACCACCACAACATCGTCATTCGGAGTCTGTACCCCTTCCAAATCATCATCTGTGAAGAAGATTATTTGGTTTGTCTTTACTCATTAATGAGGCCTGCTTACAGAAGCCACAAACCTGGCATACACTTTCTTGGTTTATCCAAAGTTACCTCCAATTGCAGGTCCACCACAGATGGTTTTGATAATTCTAGTGACTGTGAAATCTTGGTTCTCTTCACTATGCTCTTCCTAGTTCGGCTTCGGACTCCTTCTAGTAGCTCGGCGCTCTCGATGGTTTTGGCTGAAGGGATATCCGAGCATTTTTTCGGATCGATCTTCAGGTGTTTCTTCTCACGGTGGTCAAGTAAACTTTTCAAGTACCCACGACTGATAAATGACTTAATCTGCTGTCTAAAGGCATGACATTCCTCAGTGTTGTGCCCGTGATTTCTGTGGAATTGACACCATATGCTTCGATTGCCACTGGGAATGAGTGGTTTTAGAGGCCATTGAAGGATTTATCTATCCTGGACCTATATCAGGATATTAGTCCTGGAGGTATTAAGCGGAGTAAAGCTTTCAAAACTAGCGAAAGTTTTAGATCTACCCTTGTGATAGGGTTTTTTTGGTCGTAACACCTCGAGAATCGCCATCATATTTTTTCTTCTTTTCTATTCTCCCTTCTCTTTCCTTTCAGAAGGCTTGATCAACCTCAGTGAGCATGTATTTCTCAGCCCAAGACAATATCTCATTCATATCTCGAAGTGGTCGCCTGATGAGTTTAGAGCTGAAGATCCCAAACCTTAGTGTGTTTTTGAACGCCAGTATCTGCACATTGGGTTTGAGATCAAGAATCTCCTAGGTGGTAGCATTAAACCTCGAGATGTATAATCGAAGTTTCTCCCCTCGATGTTGAATAATATTGAAAAGAATTTTCGAGGTCTTTCTAGGTCTTTTGCTGATGAGAAAGTGTGAGTTAAAGGCATAGCTAAGCTCTTTGAAAGTGCCGATGCTTCTCGGTTTCAATCTAGAATACCACATACTGGTGGCCTTTTCAAGTGTCAGGGGGAAGGCTCCACACATGATAGGATCAGAGTGTCAGTGCAACATCATAGTAGTCTTGTAGAGCTGTAGGTGATCTAAGGGATCCATCGAGCCTTCATAAGGCTTGATAAGTGGCATCTTAAAATTTGGCGGGAGCGGAGCTTCAAGAACTTTTTGGTTGAATGACGGATCCTGGATGTTAAGCTTGCTTAAAACGTTACTACTCTGGCTTTTGAAAGCTTCATTGATCTTCTCTTCAATTTCTTCGATTTGTTTATCTGGGTAGAAATTACTTCTGGAAGAAGAACTATTGGAAATCACCTTGACAAGATGCCCAGGTGGTGATCTTCCAAACACCCAAGTCTATAATGACTTATAGAAAGAAATACAGCAATCGAAAGCAAGAAAGAAAAGAAGATAAACAATTTGTTATCGAGGTTCGGTAATGTGCCTACGTCCCCATGAGTTCCTCCGAAATCTTTGCACTAAATAAATGGTTCTTTACAATTACAACAACCATCTTCAAGAAGCTCAAGTTCTTGAAGAAACCAACAAGAGAAGAAAGGAAGAAGATAAAAACGAACAATGCTCTCTATCTAATCTAGACTCCTATCTCTTTACAACCAGCCTCTCTACAATGAGCCCCTCTTGTGTTTGTGTATTTGCACTCTCACACAATTCTCTCTTGTATGTCACTCTTTACAATTGATCTCAAACAATGTCACAATGTAATTCATGATGAGAATGAAGCTAGGTGACCCTTTTATATAGTGCACCAACTTCTTGTCCATTCTTGAGAGTCAATCCTCACCCTTAGATCTTGATGACCACTTAACCATGGCCCTCGATAAATCCAAAGTGGTTCTATGCGTTTTAACCTTGCATCCACACACCTAAGAGAAGGTTCAAGCAAGCTATCCATGTGTGCTTCAGCTTTGCCTAGCGCCTAGGCACTGAACAAGGGCCGGTGTGGGGGTGGGCAGAGCACCTTTGCACCATGTTTTGGAAGGTGCGGCGCTGGTGGAAGAGAGGCGCGGCGCTGGTAGAAGAGAGGCGCGGCGCTGCCTTGCTTCCAGCACCTTCTTTGCTGGAAGGTGCGACACTGGTGGAGGAGAGGCGCGACACTCACTGATGCTGCTCTTCACACAGTAGTGCGCACAACTTTGCTATGTTGATTAGGGGTGTGCACACACACCCAAATGGATGCACACACATGTGTGCACTCCTTTAACATGCTATATTTTAATTTTCTAACCTTAGTTTAGACTTCAACCATCTTTGAACCATGTTTAGACATGTTTAAACCTTAGACAAATACCAACAATCTCTACCTTTGTCTAAGTGTTTAAACCCAAACCATTGTGCAGAGAGCTTCGGGATCCAAACTCATCTTGAGTCATCAATTAACCAACTCAAATCCTAAGAAGTCTAAGGCAATTATTGGACCTTCTTAGAAGTAGAACCTTTGTGCCTAAATCTGCAGGACTTTTCTCTGTGGTCTTCTTGTCAACATAAATGCATCATTTCGTACCATTTTTCTGAATGCAATGATACTGAATATCTATATGCTTCATCCCCTCATGGAACACCAGATTCCTCCATAAGTGCCACACACTTTGGCTATCCAAAGACACCACCACCTGCTCTTTTAGGACCTCCCACTCATCCAACACCCTATAACCTCCTTTATGGCTTCCGTAGCTGCTATGCATTCTGCCCCGGTTGTTATGAGTGCTACTACTGGCTGCCACTGAGCCTTCAAGTACCTCAGCATCCACTTCATCCCAAGCCAATGCTCTTTTCTGAGATTACTCACCAATCTACTGAGAACACCCATTACCCAAGAAACCCTTAACCAGTTTCTCTCATTTTCTTGGATTCTACACATCCCAAGGATCTTTTGTGTAAGGCTGAGATTCTTCATCTCTAACTCCTCACTGAGTTGAGATGTAAACCTTTTCATCATCTTCCTGCTATTCTGAACCAACAGCACATCAATGACATAGATGAGGATACTCACTATCTTCTCTACCTTGTGTCCAGGTGAGAAAGTTTATGTGAAATCTATGTCTTCTCTTCTTGTGAACCCATTCACCACTAGCCTAGCTTTGTTCCGGACTTCATCTCTTGGAGGGTACCCTTCTTTGATCTTGTAAGTCCACTTACAATCCACAACTCTCTGATTTCCCGGAATGTGCACCAATTCCCAGAAGTTGTTATTCCTCAAAGAATGCATTTCTTCCTCCATAGCTAGCTTCCATCTTGATGAATCCTTACACTCCATGGAATCCATGTAAGTTTCTGGTTCAACAATCTCTCATTCTATCCAAGGAGCTATTGCATCCGCAGTATCCGCAAATCCATATCTTGAAGGTGGTCCGAAGAGCCTTCTTTTTCGATCTCTTGTGAGTTGATAGTCCTTCTGACTTGCTGCATCATCCTCTTTTAGTTCAACCTCTTCTTGAGTTTCTTGAGCTTGACCTTCATTCAAAGGCTCTACCTGGTCCGAACCCTCTTGCCTCCTTTGCTCTACCTGAATCGAGTTCTCATTGATGTGATGCTCCACAACTTCTGGACTGGTTTGCTCACTAGCCCCTGTAGGGTTAGTTTTCTCCAAGTAGGGAAATAATAATTCATTAAAAATAATATCCCTACTTATAATCAGTTTCATGCCCTTCTTTTCTAAGGACCACAACCTATATCCCTTAACCCCATCACCATATCTTAGAAATACACATTTTCTAGATCTTAGGCTAAGTTTATCCTCCTTTTGATGTGCATATGTAGCACACCCAAAAGTCCTAAGGTTGCTTAATTCAGGGGCTTTCCCACTCCACATCTCCATGGGAGTCTTAAGCTCTAAAGCTCTAGAGGGTGATCTATTTACCAAGTATGCAACTGTAGCCATGGCTTCTCCCTAAAAATATTTTGGTAAACCGGATCCTATTAGCATGCACCTAACCTTTTCCATAAGGGTCTTATTTATCCACTCAGCAACTCCACTTTGTTGAGCGGTTTCCACAACCATCCTATGTCTTAGAATCCTATTTAACCTACAGAATTGATCAAGTTCTTGGTTAAAAATTTCTAAGCCATTATCGGTTTTTATCCCTTTAACTACCCTGCCCATTTGAGTCTTTACTAACCCTTTCCACACCACTGATTTATTCAAGGTATCTGATTTATTTTTAACCAAATAAACCCAAACCTTTCTTGAATAATCATTAATTAAAGACAGAAAGTAAAAGTTACCTCCCTGTGTTGGTGTCTTTGCTGGTCCCCAAAGGTCCGCATGAATGTAGTCAAGAATGCTCTTAGACTTGCGCACTCCGGTGTTGCTTCTCAAGAACATAACACTCGCAGAAATCAAGTTCCTTTATTTTGTTTCCACCAAGTAAGCCACCCTTACTGAGAACTTGCAGGCCCTCTTCGCTCATATATCCCAAGCAAGTGTGCCAAAGGTCTGCTCCATCAAGCTTGCTGCTTGATCCTTGATCTCCATGTCTCCGATCATCTCATAGAATCCATCATTCATTACTGCTTTGATCACTACCAAAGATCCCTTGGCTACCTTGATCTTTCTTCCCTCTATCTTACATGTGTATCCCATGGAATCCAGCTGCCCTAATGAGATCAAATTCCTCCTCAAATCCGAGAGATATCTCACATATTTCAGCAACCTAGTCATTCTATCAAATATCCTCACCTGGATGTCTCCCGTACCCCTCACTTGGTAAGAAATATCATTCCCTAAGAAAGCCTTTTCATCATTGGTTTCCTTGAAATTCTTGAACCAATTCATGTGAGGGCACATGCGATGAGTGCACCTGGTATCCAAGATCCATTTTCTGCTGCCTTCTTGCCCCTTGCTCACATCCGAGCACACAACAAGAATATCACCATCTTGTTCTTCTATTTTGGCAACCGAAGCCTCTCCATTCTTGGTATGACTTCCTCCTTTATCCCTTGTCATCTTCTTACAATCTTTCTTGACATGACCCTCCTTATGTCAGTAGTAGCAACTCTTCCTTCCAAATCTCAGTTTGGAATGCATTCTCCCATGGCTTTCTCCTCTACCTCTGTCCTGGTAGTAGCCATATATGTTGTTGTGCACTCTCCTATGGCTCTCTCCTCTACCTCTGTCCTGATAGTAGCCATGCATGTTGTTGTGCACTCTCTCATGGCTCTCTCCTCTACCTCTATCCCGGTAATAGCTATGCATATTACTGTGTACTCTCCCATGACTCTTTCCTCTACCTCTGTCTCGGTAGAAGCCATGCATGTTGCTGTGAATTCTCCTATGGCTCTCTCCTTTACCTCTGTCCCGGTAGTAGCCATGGTTGCTGCCATACCGAGTTGCTGGCCTTTTTTTAAAGAACAACCCTTTTACCACTTGATGCACTCTTTATCTTGGCACCAAGATTTTCTTGCAACTCTTTATTAGGATCAAATTTAAAAGCAAAGATTTGTTTATGAAGATACCTCTTATTCGGGAGAGTCTTGGCAAGAAACAACTCATCTAGTTTCTTCCATATGACAGCAGGATCTTCCGAGTCTCTGCACTCCCTTGTGACGCTATCCGACATGTGCAAGAAAATGGTGTTGTAAGCCATCTTCTTCATCTCGGTCCGCTGGTCCTCCGTGACACTTGCTGGAAAAGCATCATCTTCTCCAAGAGCCAAGTCCATTTTCTGTTGCATTAGAACCACTTTGATATTCCGCTTCCAAAAGGCAAAGTCTCTCTTTCCAACAAACTTCTCAACGCAGAAATTTGAAGCCATATTTGCGGACAAAATCCTTGATTTATGCACTACCTACAAATGCTTTCTTCTAAACCTCAAGAACACAGATCGAAGATGGATCTTAACACTGTTCTTGAATCACCCTCAAGAACACGATCAAATCTTGATCTTTACACCATTCACCTAAGAAGTCGATATTTGATTCTTGGAGTTTTGGCTCCGTCACCTTCTTGTTCTTGCTTTGATACCCAGCTGTGCAAGCTCTGATACCACTGTCCAAAGCTTTGATACCACTGTTGGAAATCACCTTGACAAGATGCCCAGGTGGTGATCTTCCAAACACCCAAGTCTAGAATGACTTGTAGAAAGAAATACAGCAATCGAAAGCAAGAAAGAAAAGAAGACAAGCAATTTGTTATCGAGATTCGGCAATGTGCCTACGTCCCCATGAGTTCCTTCGAACTCTCTGCACTAAATCAATAGTTCTTTACAATTACAGCAACCCTCTTCAAGAAGTTCAAGTTCTTGAAGAAACTAAGAAGAGAAGAAAGGAAGAAGATAAGAACTAACAATGCTCTCTATCTAATCTAGACTCCTCTCGCTTTACAACCAGCCTCTCTACAATGAGTTCCTCTTATGTTTGTGTCTTTGCACTCTCACACAATTCTCTCTTGTATGTCACTCTTTACAATTGATCTCAAACAATGTCACAATGTAATTCATGATGAGAATGAAGCTAGGTGACGCTTTATATAGTGCACCAACTTCTTGTCCATTCTTGAGAGTCAATCTTCACCCTTAGATCTTGATGACCACTTAACCATGGCCCTCCATCAATCCTGAGTGGTGCTGTGCATTTTAGCCTTGCATCCATGCATCTAAGAGGAGGTTCAAGCAAACTGTCCATGTGTGCTTCAGCTTTGCCTAGCGCCTAGGCACTGAACAGGGGCCGATGCGGCGCTGGGCAGAGCACATTTGTACCATGTTCTGGAAGGCGCGGCGCTGGTGGAGGAAAGGCATGATACTGCCTTGCTTCTAGCACCTCCCTTGCTGGAAGGTGCGACGCTGGTGGAGGAGAGGCGCAACGCTCACTGATGCTGCCCTTCACACAGCAGTGTGCACAACTTTGCTTTGTTGATTAGGGGTGTGCACACACACCCAAATGGATGCACACACATGTGTGCACTCCTTTAAAATGCTGTATTTTAATATTCCAACCTTGGTTTAGACTTTAACCATCTTTGAACTATGTTTAGACATGTTTAAACCTTAGATAAATACTAACAAGAACTTTCCCTAGATCTGTTGGCGTGAGGTGGTGAAGACTTTGCAGTGGAATAATTGTCAGTGGAATGTCTGTGGTCGGGATGACTTGTTTCCCAAGAGTATGTGAGGAGGTGGGGGTGAGGGCCGTCTGCCCTCTTGTCGAACTTCTACGGTGAGATCTGTCACCAGATGGGAGAGTTCTAAAAATTACGCCTGGATAATTGGGATTGTGGGATGCAATGAGGGAGGTTCTTTAAGATCTTCCGGTGGATCCATCTCTGTTGACCCGAGAAAAGAGTGTTGCATTCCTGGAATATCAAGCTGGTCGTGATCAGGGGAGATGTGTTCAGATACTGTATGGAACCTCGAACCGGACTGTTGGTTGTGAGTACTGGTTCGCATAGGTGCAGCACTGGCTCCGGCGATTCCCTTGCCAGTATTTTTGGTGGTATTTCTAGGTGGCATGGCAACAAATGAGTTCTTTATAGATTTCTTTGCCTCTACTGGATAGTGAGAGATTATGGTTTCCCATAGACGACACCAATATGTTGATGCCAAAAATCGGTTCGTCGGATAGGATGATCTGGAGATTGGATCTGCACACGATAAACATAAATGGGTGATCTAGGAAGTCATCGGATGAGAAGGGGGTGATGCCTCCTGAGACCTTCCGATGCTTTTGTTAGTTCCTAGATTTCTGAGAGAGAAAATAAAGAAGGAGAAAAAAAGCTAGTACGCAAGGAATTTGAAGAAAATATGAGAGTTAGTTCTTATGTATACCTTGAAAACCTTATTTATAATCTCGTAGATGAATCGATTCGGTTATTCGTAATCATTTTCTTTGCAAGAGGAAACGACGTGCGAGTTGTTACGTCTTGGTATGTGGGAGGACACCTGGCCGTAACGACCTCGTGCTGATAACAACTTTGCAGTGGAATTACTTTCATACCCTTTGTCGGGTGTTATCAGGTTATTGGATAGGGAATTTTTCCCTACATCAAGATCTAAACTAATAAAGTAAAGCTTATAAATTACCTAAAAAAAAGAGTAATACAATCAATTAAGTTAAGTGGTAAACTAAATTAAATTTTATATCCAGAAAAATAAGTTTATAACACAATATTTCATCATATAGAGAGTTTCATCATTGACCACTCGTGTGCTTTTATCTTTAAATTTCTACCGATTGAAACCCATTTACATGTATCATGTCGTTATAAAATAACATTGACTGCTCTTTTATACAGGATGCATGTGAGCGAGTATTCATATCATTTTTATTAAAGTTCAATTTATAAATTAATTTAATTTATCAAAAGAGTGAAAAATGGATTTATCCCACACAATTTTTTTTTCTAACTTAGCTAATAGATTGAGATTCAATGTTGTGATACTTTGTTATTAAATCCAACATATAACATTAATTTCAATAAATTTAATTTACGAGATTGTATTCTTAAAACGTAAAATAAGATAAAAAGAGTTTCACCGTATATATAATTTATTATTTAATTATTTATAAGATCAAATTTTAAAATTTTAACTTATACTCACGTTGTATACCAATATGTTATGTTGAGTAGATAAAAAAAATGTTTGTAACAGCTAATTTTTTATTTTATTATTTTAAAAAAATTAATATCCTCAGTTCTTTATAATTATTCGATATTTTCATGCACATGTTATAGTTTTTATTGGTATTCACATGTTTATGTTAATTAATTATATAGAATTTTATGAATAACAAATAACAAGTTTTCAAAAATTGAGATGAATTAAATAAGAAAATTTTAACAATATTAACTAAATATATTTCATTGATATTTTAAACTCTATCATTCAATAAACTATTTATAAAGCTCATATCCCCTTTTTAACACTAACATTACTTAGTTTTCTATTATTAGTTATATAAATTCTATTCTATATACCCTACAAATGCCTAAAATAACAAAATAAAATCTCTAAATTGATCTTTCAAAATAAAATAAATAAATAAATAATAAATGAACTTAAAGCAAATCTCCAAAAAATTGAATTTATGATATCATTGATGTATATACTTAAGATATATTTTATGCACTTTTTTTTCTTTCTATTATTGCATATTTTTTTTAACCAAGTATAAAAGCTATGTACCACTTAAGTGTAAAATAGCTATAAGAACTAATATACTTATTTGAATCACAATTTTTTTTTATAATAGCAATATCATTTTGTAACATTCGTGCATTGCACGGGTTTTATATATATATATATATATATATATATATATATATATATATTGGCAGACTTAGACAATGAACAATTAATATTGAAATTCAACGTTCAATTTGCGTGAAGGTGAACAGATTCCATCAAGTTCACAAATGTTACGTTTTCTAGATCTACCATGGAACTAGATAAGCATGAAATGCAAGCTACTTGAGGATATCATGTGGTGTTGTTTGGTATCCTTTTGAATGATTTGAATAAATTTAATTATTATGTTCACTTTTAGGTTTATTATTAATTGTTGACGATAATATAATAAACCCAATTGAAACCATTATACACATCTAAAGGTGAAATCGAACATTTAATCAAATGTAATTTAAATTTTAAAAATTTAAAATTTTTAGAGTTAAAAAATAAAAAAAATACTTCATTAATTAATATACTGGAAAAGCATATAAAAGTAAGTGTAAAGAAGGGCATTTTGGGATTTGAATGTGAAAACAGTGGGCATTTTGGGATTTCAAAATTTATTTAAGATGTCTTTTTCCAACTATAGTGATTCCATTGTTCAAGGAAGGCAAAATGAAGAATATGAAAAAGAAAACCTAAGCCCATCTGCTACCACTGACTACCAGCTAAATCCGCCCGATTCTCGAGGTGTACTCCAAGTATATAAACTACCTCATACTTTGAATAAAACCCACAATTAAGTTCCTCATTTTAAGCACACATCCTTCCTTCCTTGATCAACTACTACTCGTCCTCCTCTTTCATCATTCTCAGCTTTAATTCACCAAGGTGAGGATATATATATATCATGGTTATGTTCCGTCTTTTCTTACTTTTTCAGTCAGCTTATCAACATATAATTGGTTTAATTTACGATCCACTTGAAATTTTTAAAGAGTATATATAAGTTACGTACATTTTAAGTTATATCATATAGACATATGTTTTGTTTAAATGCTATTTAAATTATCAAAATTTAAAGTTTTTAAAATATTTTTCTTTAAAACGTTAAGTTTTAATGATTTAAAGTAACTCTTAATCGTTACCATAATCTTTTGCATTTTTAATTGTTTTTTTAATCAGTAATGATTTTTGTCTCATAAACTTGAACCACCAAAATATACACCACTCTTCAAAATATAACACCCTTGAAAAAATAATTTGGATGGAAATAAAAATGATAATTTACTACATGAAAAAAAATTCCTTTTTTTAGTAAGTAAGCTTTCAATGGTTTGTTTTAGTGGTTTTAAGGCAAAATCAATACAATTGTTAGAACGAGGGACTTTATATATGCTTTTGCTATAAAATGTACTCCTAATTAATTAGTATGTATTTTCTCTCTCTTTCTTTTTGTTGTTGTTGAAAGCTTAGTTGTGAAGATGAGCAGGCCAGGAGATTGGAATTGCAGGTCATGCCAACACCTCAACTTCCAAAGGAGGGACTCATGCCAACGTTGCGGGGAGCCCAGACCCGGTGGTGGTGATCATCACAGATCATCAGGAGCCGATTACGGGTTCAGCAGTTTTGGTGGGCGGGGCCCCATAAGTGGTTCCCCATCCTTTGGGTTCAGTACAGGCCCTGATGTTAGGCCCGGTGACTGGTACTGCCATGTAGGCAACTGCGGGGCACACAACTTCGCTAGCCGCTCCAGCTGCTTCAAGTGTGGTGCCCACAAAGATGAATCAGCTGGTGGATTCGAAGCTCATGACATGTCAAGAATCAGAGGTTTCAGCTTTGGCTCTGGCGGCTCTAGCCGCTCTGGCTGGAAATCTGGGGACTGGATTTGCTCCAGGTTGATTAATCATTAGTTGCAAATTTTTTTCACTAATTTAAAATTAGATTATCATATTAGTGGGTATATGTAATGTTTTTTTTTGTCTCAATTTATATATTATGGTTGATTTTTTGAAGTAATTTTGATTTTAATTTTTTTCGAATAAATTATTAATTTAAAATTATAAAAAAAATTATTTTTGATACTTGTAAACTTTATGAATCTATATTTTTAAATTTTTATTTACTTTTTAAATTTAAAACAAAAAAATTAATCATTTAATTAGATAAATAATGCATTGTGATATTAAAATAATAATTATTTAATATAATAAATAGTGCATGTTTAAGCATACTTTTTCTAAAATGTCAAATTATCTTGATAGGTTGGATTGCAATGAGCACAACTTTGCTAGTAGGACGGAATGTTTCAGGTGCAATGCTCCAAGGGACTCTGGTAGCAAGTCTTCGTATTAATCATAGATTTTAATTTTTGGGTAATGACATAATTATTTTTTTCTCACTATATTTATTTTTTTATAGCAAAAGTTAATTGATTATTGTTTTTGGCGATATATTACAATTTCCAGGTTCAGTGCTCCAAGGGGGGAATGAAGAAAGATGCATATGCCACATGATCTGCAGACTAGGGACATCCAGTGCTACGTTTTTTTTGTCCCCGTGATAAATTTTCTTCTTTCTTTATTTTAGCTATTTATCTCTTTCTTATGCTAGGGGCTAGGGTTTTTATTAGATGAATTATTGTTGAAGGCTTTCCAGGTTTAAGTTGAAGCTATTATTACATTTGGTAAGCTGACATTAATTATTAGGGTTTTGTTTGGGTGTTATTTAAATAAAACTTAAATCATCATAATTTAAAGTTTTTAGAGTTTTTAACTTTAAAAATTTTAAATTTTGATAATTTAAATTGTATTTAAGTAAATACCCAAACAACGTTATAATAATATAAACATACAGTTGTATGGTACGTATCAATCTAATATCTGTTCAAGATATTTTTTAGTACTATGATTTATAAGTGCGAAGTGTTCTACATATGGTTCAAGACTGTTTTTTATGATGAGAGGTGGTTCAAAGAATATTTGACTTATTACTGAAAAAACAGCAATATTACTCACTTTTGCAAAGTGATTAAAGGGATTGTTCATGGACCACAATAATGTGATCTTTTGTTCAAATCAATGCAAGAGATGATATGATTATTTGATTCAAATAACACCTTTGAGAATTTCACCTTTTAGCTTGAGATTGGGACAACAATTAATAATGCTCTTTTATATTATATATATCCAAAAGATTAAACGATATATGAATGAGAATATCTATATTGCTAGCTTCTAAGATATGGCTATAAAATAAATACACCAACAGGTGAATCAGAATATGTATCAACAATCAACAACTAAGAGATGGCCACTTTTCCCAAAAATAATGATTTTTAGAAAAAATCTTGCACATAAATCGAGAAAACAATGATTTTTGCACGTAAGTCTAAATATAAGTTGAGCAAGTTCAAGAAAAATGAATGAGTAAAATACCGGATGAAATCTTAATGAAAAGGAGTCGCTATATCAAGAATAGACCATATACTCTCTAATAAGATACCATGTTATAATTAAAAGAGTTTGTTGATGAATAATTATCTCAAAATTTTAAGTGGGTGACAAAGAATCAAATTATTCTTTTAAATTCTAACTCAAATTATGTCAGTGTTAATTGTAATCAATACAATGTTGGGTTGCTTGTGATTTTACATTTGTACTTGAAAGTATATGAGAAATAATTGGGTTATTTTATTATACGTGTTTTTAAAAAAGATTTTGAAAAGCCAAAAATTAAGATGAAAATGAAGATTTTATTTGATTACAGAGATCTTTGGATGTCGTACATAATGGATTTACTGAATTTGAGGATTACAGTAATCACTTGATACAACATTGTCTGTTTTGACATACCAAATCTCACGGTTTTAAAATATGTTATGTAAGTAGAGGTGACAATTACTTATAAAATATCTTAAAATGCTTTGTATGTGTGTACTCTGTTTTGAAATTGAGTCTTTTCATCATAATTTTTTGATGTTAATTGTGTTTAACTTAATTTATGTTTATAAAAATTAAAAACCATTTTATAAATTTTTGTTGTAGAATTCATCACGTTTCTCTTCCAATTCCATGTGGGATTCAATCTTAGACTTGTTAATTCGTTTTTTTTTTATGTGAAATTTGACTACATCCAACATTTAATTAATTCTATGTAATTATATGTCAGTTTAAGTTTGTTAATTACCTAACATTATCTTTTTTTTATAAAAAAAATTGCCTAACATTATCAAAAGGTAAAAGGAAATCCACTATCCACCAACTTTGTACTTCACAGCAAGCCATGCACCGATGATAAGGAAAAGCAATCGAAAAAATCAGATATCTAATTACTACTGTAGAATATTTGTACTGTGGTCGACAATGACATTATATATATATATATATATATATATATGTTCCATCAAATTACCATAATTATCATTCCATTCTTCAATAAATGATCATAAACAAGTGGGGTTAACTTTGACTAGCTGATATCCAATGAACTTCCGATTACCAAGAATATAATGCTAGCTGGCTGATATATATACACTTGCATTTTAACGCACGTTAGGTGTGTATTGATTTGTTTTTTTTTTTTTTTATGTGAGTAAATAATTTAATATCTCAACACTCATCACACACGTGTTAATTTATTTTTTATATAATAAAAATAAAAGTAAAATTATTTTTTCGTTCACAAGTACGCCAAACATAATGATCATGTATAATCTACCGTAGCTTGATTTTCTATGTGATGCAAACAAAAATAAAATTATTTTCTCACCCATAAGTACGCCAAGTGTAATTGTTACGTATAGTTTACCGTAACTTGATTATAAAACTGAACTTGTAAAAAAATCTCAATAAAAAAAAAGAACAATACGGTTAGAATCACAAAAAAAAGAACAATTGAAAACCAAGAAATAAAAAGAGGGATAGAACAAAAA
The DNA here is from genome assembly GCA_023935145.1 of Bretschneidera sinensis. Taxonomy (NCBI): domain Eukaryota; kingdom Viridiplantae; phylum Streptophyta; class Magnoliopsida; order Brassicales; family Akaniaceae; genus Bretschneidera; species Bretschneidera sinensis. The sequence continues at coordinate 27,547,776 of CM043699.1, forward strand.
AAAATCAACGTGAATTGAAGATAAGAGAGATAAAGAAAGTGAGATAGTTAAGTATAAGTGAGATTTTGAAAGAAAAAAACGTAAAAAAAAAATGTAGAGGGTTTGAGTAATTTGAGTGACATATTTAACTTTATTTAAATATATGAATTATATATTAATTTAAAATAAAATTTATTAAATATTTTGAAGAGTGGACACAAATGTTCTAGTATATATAGATATTCAAAAGTGTAATTCTAAAAAAAATAGTGTAATTCACATAGGATTCCAAAGCTTCTAAGTGTTGCCTTTCCTGGGTTCCCTCATTGACCTATTGGGTGCACATGTTTAGCAGGAAAAATTACTGGTCAAAAAGTAACCACACATTCATTAGTGTCTGCTACTACACACCATTATTTAGCTTTTAACAAGGTTCTTTGTTTCACTTTAAGTTTAACTTTATGTTGCTTCATATTCTTTGTTGATGTTAGTGAAGTGAAGTAGTACTTCGGATTCAATCATGTCACCTTATGTCCAATTGGCTCCACCATTTTTTTTTATACCTAGAGTTCTTTTTTTTGCCATTTTCGGTGTGTTGCCATCATTATTCAAATTTTGTTCTTATCTCTTTCGTCTGCAAAACCATGCAATGCGGGCCAATCAGTCTTTTAACTTCTAAGGCAGCTTCAACCGAGTTAAAAACACGAGTTGGATCCGACGTCATTTTTTTATTGAATTAAAAATTGAAATAGTAAAAAAATTTAATTTGACAACACTTTCATCGTAATTTTTATCAAATTTCGGATAACTTTTAATTGTATAACATTTTTTATCACAACTATTAAAATTACTTTAAAGTTTTTACAGCAGAATCGAAAACTAAACTAGAAGGACCTTTAGTATAGCCTAAAAAATTAGTTATTGGTGACCAAAAAAAATGACAAGTTTTCGTGTAGGAGAGTGCATGCACATGATAGGACCCTCAAGGACGAGTAAGGGTGTGTAAGAAGTTGGATGTCTAACTGCTGGCCTACTGCCAAACTGAACCTGTGAGACACTAGGTGAACGTTTGGAATTTTATCTTCGAAAGGACTCTTTTACGTTCAAATTAATACAATAAGCAATTTAAAGGTAATTGAAATGTGACCGATAATTTTTGAAAGAGAATTCTAGAAATAGAAGATTTGGAAAATGTTTCTGTTGAATTTAAGAGAGAAAGTGAGACAATACAAAGAGAAGAATTGTATTGAATGGTGTGATTTACTTACAAAGGGAGCTATCCTATTTATAGAAGCTAATAGGAGAAGTAAAGCTATACACAACCAATGTGGGATTATCTTATTTATACAAGCTAATAGGAGAAGCAAAGTTATACACAACCAATGTGGGACTAAGCCCATATAATACATTAACATCCCCCCTCAAACTCAAGGCGGTAAGTGGGAGGTGAACTTGAGTTTGGAAACCAGAGAGTGAAAGCGTCCGGGTGGATGAGCCTTAGTGAAAATGTCAGCTGTCTGATCGGTTGAACTGACGGATTGTAGACGAACCGTATTCTGGAGAATGTGATCACAGATGAAGTGGATATCATTCTCGATGTGTTTTGTACGCTCGTGGAAGACATCATTGTGAGCGATCTGAATAGCACTTCTGTTGTCACAGTGTAGGATAGTGGCAGCAGGAGAAGAGATACCCATGTCAGCGAGTAGCCATCGAAGCCAGAGAAGTTCTTGAGTTGCATCAGCCATGGCACGATATTCAGCTTCGGTACTGGAGCGAGCAACCACAGTTTGTTTCTTACTACGCCAGGAAATGAGAGAATTGCCCAAAAAGAAACAGTAACCAGTGGTTGAACGTCTGTCGGTGGGGTCTCCGGCCCAATCGGCATCAGAATAGGCTTGTAAAACGGGGGCAGACTGTGCTGAGAAATGAAGCCCATGAAATAAAGTACCCTTGACGTACCTAAGAATGCGAAGAACAGTCGAGTAATGGGTGGTCCGAGGAGCGGACAAGAACCGACTGACCTGATGAACGGCATAGGCAATGTCAGGGCGAGTGACAGTAAGATATACAAGACTTCCAACCAGTTGACGATATAGAGTGGCATCCTGAAGAGGTGAACCATCGAGTGGGGTAAGTCTGACATTCGGCTCGAGAGGAGTAGTGGCAGTGGTTGAGTCAGTGATCCCAGCCTTGGAAAGGAGGTCCGAGGCATATTTGGCCTGAGAGAGAAAAAATCCATCAGAATTAGATGAGACTTCGAGGCCAAGAAAATAGGTGAGCACGCCAAGATCTTTCATCTCGAATTGGCCACTGGGAAACTTTTTGAGTTCAGAAATACCATGTGGATCATCTCCAGTAATAACCATATCATCCATGTACAGTAAAAGAAGGATAATACCGTTGGCAGTATGGCGGATAAACAGAGCCGAATCATGAGCACTCGGTGTGAACCCAAACTGATGAATGGTAGTGCTGAATTTGGCAAACCAGGCACGTGGAGCTTGTTTTAAACCATATAAACCATATGGGGGCCTTCTCCTCATGCATCAATGGGTGGTGCTCGTTATTTTGTTATATTTGTGGATGACTATTCTCGTTATACTTGGTTGTTTCTTATGAAAAGCAGATCTGAACTCTTTCAAATATATTCTGATTTTTCTTCTATGGTTCAAACTCAATTCTCTCGGAATATCAAAATTTTTCGTTCAGATAATGCAATGGAATATAAAGACCGTGCTTTTCTAAACCTACTTCACAAAAATGGCACGCTCCCCCACCGCTAGTGCCCTGGAACCTCCCAACAAAATGGACGAGCTGAACGCAAACATCGACATATTCTTGACACCGTTCGTGCTCTACTCATTTCGTCATCATGTCCTGAACGTTTCTGGGGTGATGCTGCATTCACCGCAGTATACACAATCAATCGTGTCCCTTCCACTACAATCCAAAATCAATCTCCATTCGAGCGCCTTTTCGGTAAACCTCCTGATTACTCTAACCTCAGAGTCTTTGGTTGCGCTTGTTTTGTTCTTCTCAAACCACATGAACACAACAAATTACAACCAAGGGCTCATCTGTGTTGTTTCATTGGATATGGTATTGAACATAAGGGGTATCGATGCTGGGATCCTATTTCTAAAACTCTTCGTATCTCTCGTCATGTCATTTTTTGGGAACATCAAATGTTCTCTTCCTTACGGTCATTTGACATATCAACCATCACTAACTCCAGATTCTTTACTGATCCATCTATTAAGTTATTTCCTGAGAATCCAGTTTCAGGTACTGTTGAGTCCACCTCCGAATCACCAGCTGATATCACCCCTTCCATTCCAGAACCACCAGTTGATCCTACCTCTCCAGACCCAGACCCAGACCCAGTTCCAGCTCCAGAACCATCAGCTGACCTCACCTCTCTAACTCAATCGGTCGTGCCCGAGGATATTCTTATGTCTGATGAGTCTGCACCGACTCCCTCTGAGAGCCATCATCCAGATCACCCCCGCAGATCTACCAGGGTAACTCACACCCCTTCTCATCTTGCTGATTACCATTGTGATTATCATTGTTTTTCCACTATACTTCATCTGCATGAGCCTCAATCCTATAAGGAGGCTAGTACTAATCCTCTTTGGCAGAAAGCAATGGATGAAGAACTTCAGGCCCTAGCTAAAACTCATACATGGGATATTGTTGATCTACCCGCTGGAAAAACTCCTATTGGGTGCAAATGGGTGTTTAAGATCAAGACACTTTCTGATGGCTCTATTGAACGATATAAAGCCCGACTTGTTGCCAAGGGATTTGCTCAGGAATATGGCATTGACTATGAAGAGACATTTGCTCCAGTGGCGAGGCTCACATCTGTCCGTACACTCATTGCTGTCGCCGCCATTCGAAGATGGACTCTATTTCAAATGGATGTCAAAAATGCATTTCTGAATGGGGAACTTCTTGAGGAAGTCTATATGCATACACCTCCCGGCTTGGATGCCATTCGAAACAAAGTTTGTCACTGCTAAGGTTTCAGAGTCGCCGCTTCTCTGTTTCTTCCTCTCCCTTCATTTTCTCCTCTCAATCCAATATCGAAACGATCTTTTACTCTGTTTCTCCGAGTCAACTCACTAACTCGGGATTCAAATGGCAATGGAAGTCACCCAAATTCTATTAAATGCACAAACAAAATAACGAGCACCACCCATTGATGCATGAGGAGAAGGCCCCCAAACGTCAGAATGTACTAAATCAAAAGGTGCAAGGGAAACGGACTGACTCTCATTAAAAGGTAAAGCTGATTGTTTTGCAAGTTGACAATGAATACAATGAAAAGACTCATGCTGAAGTGAACCTAACTGACCACTAGAAATAAGAGAACGTAGAGGGCTAGATGAAGTATGACCTAACCGAGAGTGCCACAATTCCACAGGTGAGAGTGCTGGGATGGATGCGGCTGATTGATTTGGTGATGGTGAGGATGAGACTTGGAGATGAGTGAGCTCAAAGAGGCATCCAACTTTACGGCCGGTTCCAAGGAGTTTTCCTGTCTGAGGGTCCTGCACACGACAACCAGTAGAAGAAAAATGCACATCAAGTCCAAGATCACATAGTTGTCCAACAGATATAAGGTTAAGCGTAAGATTAGGAACTAAATATGTGTCAGGGAGAGACAAATGAGAACTATCAACACGTCCAGTATGGCTGACCAGCATATTTGATCCATTGGCAGTGTGAATAGTATGCGCATGCTCATCACGGGTTTTAGAGGAAAAAATAGAGGCATCAGAAGTCATGTGATTGCAACAAGCAGAATCGAAATACCATCGGGATGTACCTGGTGTAGTTGACATGGCTATATTGTTACCGATTTTATTTAGAGCCTCGGTAAGAACAGTGCAGAAACCACTCCAATCAGGTGGAGAATTGGATGAAGTTGGTGTAGCATCAGTGGTTACGGCAGCAGTATTCTTTGGCTTGGAATATGACCGATTGTATGAGCCTTGAGAGTGATATTGGTTCCCATTTGACTGATTTCCAGATGGAAGTTTAGGGCAGTCTGCAAGATAGTGACCTGGTTCTCTGCAGACTTTACATAGGCGAGAAGGACATTTGAGCAATTCATGCCCTTGTGAATGACAATACTTGCAATATAAGGGCTTCTGGTGTGTGCTCTGTCGGTGGGGTAAGTCCGATTCAGCCATAGGAGCAAAGAGGAAGGTGAACCTCCAAGAAACCAGTGATGTGACGGTCAACTGATGATGTGGCAGTCAACCGGTGATGTGGCGGTCAATTGATGACGTGGCAGTCAACTGATGATGTGACGGTCAACGAGTAACGTGGTGCTGACGTGTTGTTGATGTGGTGCTACTGTGGCAGCAGCGTGTCTGAAACAGGAGCGGCAGCGGAGATGATGTCAACGGGTGACGTGGCACTGATGTGGCAGCGAAGATGATGTCAATGGGTGACGTGGCACTGAGGTGGCAGTGAGGTGGCGCTGATGTGGCTTTTAGGGCTGATGTGGCAGCAGCGTTTCTGAAACAGAGAATGAGACTCCGACTATAGTGATGACCCAACAGGTATGAAAAGGATATACTAGAAGTTTTTCTGATGTGAAGGATCCACTAATAGTGGCAATCACAGAGCATACTCAACTCTTAATATACCGAGAATTTCTGATGTGAAAGATCCACTAATAGTGGCAATCACAGAGCATACTCAACTCTTAAAATACCGAGAACCATTAAGGCTCTGATACCATGTTTAATTTAAGAGAGAAAGTGAGACAATACAAAGAGAAGAATTGTATTGAATGGTGTGATTTACTTACAAAGGGAGCTATCCTATTTATATAAGCTAATAGGAGAAGTAAAGCTATACACAACCAATGTGGGATTATCTTATTTATACAAGCTAATAGGAGAAGCAAAGTTATACACAACCAATGTGGGACTAAGCCCATATAATACATTAACAGTTTCGAACTTGAAAGCGATATTCTGAGATCTTTTTTTCTGTTAATAAATGAAATAGTCCTGAAAAAATAGATTTCGATCGAGTTGATCTAAATCATCCGATGATAAGTTGATGAAACACCAAGATTGTGTCAAAAATTTAGTACATAAATTATCTTTTTGGTCTTAAGTGAGTGTTAACTCTTTTAACCATGGTTTAAAAAATGATCATTATGCCTTTTATATATTAGATGTCATTTTTTAATTTGAAATTAAATTTTTACCCACGAAATTAGTATTTTAAAATTAAATCAAAGAGTTATTTGGAAATTCAATCATAAAAATCAACTATTAGTAAATTGTTATAATTTTTCATGCATATGTATTACTCTTAACAAATTAAGATAAGACATTTGATGGACTTTTGCTCATGAAAGAGTAACATTAATATCTTTAATCATGATTTTAAATGTCAGTTGGGCCCCCAAAAAAATACAACTCTATAGTTCACTGAATTAGCTTCTAAGAGTTAAGTTTCAATAAACACTGTGATAGTCAATGGTAGCAAAAACAATTAGGAGAACTTTTTATCCAATTCGAGGCACCAAAAATGGCTAAAACTTTCAAAAGCTTTTCCTTTATTCCAGCTTTGTAAACCAAGCATGTTCAACCTTGTTAAAGTTCTTCCCTTTGAATTAATCTTTTACAAAACATAAAAGTTGACAGTACGTTTAGTGACGTGGGATACATATTAATGTAAGGAAATACTAAGAGTATTTAACCGGTCAAACTTTAAACTCATCGAAATTAAGTCCTTCTTATTTATTTACAACGACAATTCAACATGTTTTTTAATTATTATTTATTCATACAATAATTTGTTTATTCATAAAAATTTGTTAATCCGAAAAATTGAATTCGAGATTTCAACTCACTCAAATATATAAACTTGAGACTTTAACCAATAATTGAGCCAAAAGCTGCTGGTTATTGTATTTAAGTTTTTAAATTATGAATTTTACATGTGATCTACTCAAACTTTCAATTTTTTTTACTCCAACTTTCAATTGATTGTAATATAATTACCATATTTTATTAACGAAATATTTATTTTTATTTTTTATTTTAAGATCGTTAAAATCCCCCAAAAGTTAGGTATCATTAAACTATAGAAATCATTTGGAGGTCACTCGGTAATTTTTATGAATTTCTTACTCACGTTCTATTCTTTTTGTGGTTTTTAATTTATTAAAATAAATGAAATCAAATTGTTATTAAATTTTTTAGATTTGTTCTCATGATATAATTTTTTTTGCACGCGCGTAAAGGATCATGTACAAATTATTTTTTTAGGATTATATAATTGATTAATATTGATTATAAATGTTATACTTTCCAGTATTTAATTTTTGAGGGCTTTCCAGATTAAATTGTAGTTTAAGAACCCAAGTGCATGTTTAGTTATAGTCTTTCAAAAAGAGTCTTCGGTTTTCAAAAACTGAAAACAGTTTTCAAAATCATAAAACATGTTTGGGTATCAGTTTTCAGACATAGTTTTTGAAAATTATTTTCAAAATTTTCAAAATAAGTCTTTTTGAAAACTAGTTTTAGAAAGCTCATTTGAAATGTTTTCAAAAAGAGTTATTAGTTTTCATTGTTTTATCGTAGATTTTCTGAGACACCAAACAATACTTTCGTCTCCATTTTCTTGCTATTCAAATAGAAAAAGCTACAAATCCAATACCTCTATTTATCTCATCAAGCTTCTGTCCATTCTTTTCTCCTTCTCAAAATCGATTATGAATCAACAAAATCGAAAAAATTTGAAATTACAAAGCAAGAAGATCATGAAAGCGACACTGCTGCAGTGTTGCTGTGGCGACGTTGCTACAGTTGTGAGCCAAGATCCGGATATGCCAAGGGGAGAAGAAGAAGAAGAAGAAGAAGAACAACGATGAGGAGAACAAGAAAAGGAGGATGAGAAGAAATGGAAAATGAAATCGAAAGAACATCCAAATTTTTTAGGAGAAGAAGAGGAGGGAGAAGAAGGAGAGAAGAAAAAAAAAAGAGGATGAGGCTTAAGAGCAGCATTCAGCCTTCTACTACTACGGATTTTTTTTTTAATTTTTTGTTTTTAGCTTTTTAAATTATTTTTATATGAGAATACACATAAATTATTTTCAAAATAAATTATCTAAACAAATTTTCACAGTTTTTTGCTTTTGAAAAATGTTTTCAACTTATATTTACCAAACATTTTTTTTAAAAAAAAAAATCAAAAAAAATGTTTTCTATTTTCATTTTCGAAAACTGAAAATTGTATCAAAACCTATCCTAAGTGTTTGTGTCCATAATTTTTTTTTAAAGGAGGTAGCTCTATCATCTCTTTTACTCTTATCATTTTTGTGGTAAGCGAGGTTTGAACCAGGGGTGGATATAGTATGGGTGATAGCTACCCCCACTAGATTTTTCAGATGTAAAATTATTTTATGGCCTATTTATATTTTGCCTCCACTTAAATTATATAATTACCCTCAAAGTTTTTCAAATTTTAAACTTTTCAACTTAAAAATAAACTGATTGTTTAAGTTTTAACTCATGCTGATGGTTAAATTGAACAAACATAAAAAAAAAATTAATTGTTTTAGTCCACTGGACTTAAGCTATCAGTCACCACAAAACCCATAACGTAAGCTTATGGTTCAAGTCATGAGTTCATTTCTTTTGAAAGTCTATTATTTATATGTGAGTGTCTCTCTTCCAACTTTTTGTTTACAAGATGTGGGATTAAGTTTTTCAAATATTACTCAAACCTTCACTTAGACAAGAAGTGAACAAGGACACAAGGCTAATCCCACATCACCTATGTAAGGCATTGCTAGAATCCCAATCATATATAAAAATAATCTCACATCGATAGAAAAGCTATATAAACAACTAAAACTTGATTATAAAAGGCAGCCTAAGTTAGAAAATTTTCTTTATACTTGTTCAAATGTTTGCTCTATGAATTTAGTGTTTCTTCAAGAATATTGAGGCTTGCTATAAAAGCCATACCTATGATTTTTAAGTAAAAGTTTTTAAATTAATTAAATTAAGAATTGTAACAATCATTTTTTTTATATACACATATAAAAGTTATAAAAAATTTAATTAGTAATTTGGTCTTAAGAAAATTCTATTTTTAATTTATATACCTTTGATTTTTAAGTAAAAGTTTTTAAATTAATTAGATTAAGAATTGTAACAACCATTTTTTTATATACACATAAAAAAGTTATAAAAAAATTTAATTAGTGATTTGATCTTAAGAAAATTCTACTTTTTCTTATATATTAGCAGTTATGAAACTTTACATATATAAAGTAAAATCATTGACTTTTTACATTTAACTTTTTTTCTCTTTCATCTTTTTATACAAAATAATTGAGAATTCTTTTTGTCCGGGAATTCTTTTGTTCATTTTTTTCTACTATTGATAAATATTTAGCTCACTTTTTTTTTTTTTTTATGATATTAGGTTGCACTCTTCATTCACTGTGATAAAATTGGGAGTTTGTTTTCTCTCACAAAATTGAAAGTTTATTTTTCTTTTAAGTATGAAAATTGAGATTTAGGAGTTCTTTTTTTTTCTAATATTGACTGATATTTAATTATTATTTTTTTATTGTTTGATTTCTATATTTTCTTGAATGATATTAGATTACCATATTGTTCTTCACCGTGATAACTCAGAAAATAAACCATCATATTGATCAGTTAAGATGAGCCAACATTAATCAACCCAAAGCAATTAGTCAAATTTGAAGCTTGACTGTCAGCCATGTTGATAATTTTTTAGAGTAACTATTACAGCAACTTGCTCACTTAATTTAGATAATGGCTTCCTACAGATAATCTTAGTGAGAAAAAAATAATAAATTATTGTATCTCTTTACAATTTTGAATAGGTTGTCGGGTTTGTGCATGTCAGAGAATATGCTTCATTTTGCAGTCTTAATTTTAAGCACCAACGTAAATATTAAACTTCACAGCATATATATAAGCTTTTTTTTTTGTTAGTTTTTGTAATGAAAAGAATATGTTAACGATCTCTAACTGAACGAAAAATGCATGTATTCGAGTCAAAAAATACAAAAATATGTCTTTATTTTGTGAAAAAATGTTATCAATATTTATATTATTTTTGTTTATATATATATATATATATATATATATATATATATATATTTTTACTTATATAGTTATATAATATGAATATGTGTATATACCATCCCCACTAACAAAAGTTCTTGGATCTGCCACTGGTTTGAACCTTAATCTTTTGTGCGATGATAAATAATTTTACGAATTAAATATCTGTAATTGAAGGAGGGCTGATGTAACTGTTCCTTCTACTATCGATCCTTGCAAGTTTGGTAAGCATTTATATTTATATTATGCTTTGAAATAATATGAATTTAGCCTTAATGATCATAATATAAATTTTGAAAATGAGCTTTTCTGCAAAAAGAAAACACCCATGAGGGAAAATGAAAAGAAAAAACCGTAGAATAACATGAATTTTTTATGACTAGAAACAACATGAACTCAAGCAATAAAGAGTAGAAAGAGTACATGCAACTTCGCTCACGTACTCGCTTGAAAAAAAAAAAAAAAATTAAGAGAACATATAAAAGAAGTTGTGTAGGTTCAGGAATCAGGATCCAGATGCTGTTCACTTAAAAAAAATGCCGTCGGTAACCGGACACAGATTGTTGTTTTCTACTCGCCTGATCCAGCCTCACATTGAGGCCCAAACTCAATCAACCTTTGATAGTTTGATAAAACCATCTGATTTGAGCCCACATTCAGCCCAATATTGTAAAACGCGTCTTCCAATGAGTCAAATTCTCAAATCATTCTTTTTACAGTTATAGGCTCCTAGCTAGCCACGAGATTTGGGAGAGAAGATTGTCATTGAAACTGTTTCTGTCGGACAAAAATTTATCGGGAGGTTTTGTATGTTAATCTCATTTATTATTAATTTTATCATAATTATTCAGTATAACTAAAGCTTCTCTATTTGATTAATTATTCACATAACATATAGTATATGTGGTAATGGAATCAAAGTTTGTTTGTTCAAAGATAACGCCAATGAAGTGTTTGACGTTATGTCAAAACGAAGTTATTTCATTTAGAGTGCCTTGAATTTTGGGTTTGATGTTACAGTATTTATTTTGGACAACGAGGTTGCAAGGATTTAAGGATTAGTAGTGACCAGAGCTAACTTATATATGGTGTGAATTATTTTTTTCGATGAGATTTTTACTACATGTAGAATTTGGCTAGCTGATAATGACCCATAAGCATGTACAGAAGCTTCTCAACGGTGGAAAGTATTTCGCAAATGGAGTCATGCATAGGAATGTGGTGTTATATCACTGCTTTGGAGAATCCCATGAGGAGTTATTGCCCTTTGATTGGTGCTAGAAATTGTTCCCTAAGCTAGCAAGATTGACCCACTTGTTAAAAGATGCTGATTTAATTGATGGAAGGCTAGTGAATGTCAATGGTGATTCGATCATCATCAATGATTGTGTTGAACAGAAAATGCGTACTTTCAAGTCCCTCGCCGGGGTCTTTATTGGATCTCCCTCAGTTCAGTAGAAGCTGAAGGAAAGCATGGTGGCCCTGCTGGCTGGTGCAAAATGCACCAATTTTGATTGTTTTAGCAAACCAAGTGAGAGAGAGCCCATGGGTTTGAATTCACTAACCAAAGTAAGCAGCACACTTGATATTTCTTCCCAGCAAAGGAAGTTGGTATGTCTCAAGATATGTCCACAGGTTACGCAGAACCATATATGGACAGGTGCGCTTGAGGAGATATTAAACAGTTTGAAAGCCGAGATAGATTTGTTGAATTATCGATGCCCGAGCAAAGGAGTGAAGATGTGCCAGCAGATGGTTTCTAGCTGTCTGAAGTTCTTAGCTGACTCAGCAAGTTTCTGTGAGCCTGACTCGACTTCATTGATGCGGCTTGCACCTGCAAAAGTTGTTGACTCTCCTGCTTCGCGCAAATGGGAAGATGTTCTTGAGATGTTCAATGATCTCATCAAGTATTTGGAATGTGAAAAGTGTGTGGTTTATCATGTGACAAAGCTTGAGGTCATGAAAGAAGGGCTTTCTCAAATCAAGGATGTGTTGGTTGATAATAGCATTGGATACAGGGAGGTCAGGCATCAAGAGAACCTTGTACAAAAGAAGCTCACTAAGACGTTAGGCCACTCGTCACGGTGCTTCTTCACTCTTTTATTATATTATCTGTATGGGTGTGTTAGAGACATTGAAGTGGATATGTGCCGTGGATTTTATGAGAGTGGTGGTGAGAAAATGTTTTGCTTGAGCAAGGGAAGAATTCTGACCTCGAAAGAGGAGAAGATGACTCAGAGAAGGGTGAAGGGCTCTTGGGCTTTTCACGTTTGTGTGGGAAACTGCGGAGATGAAAGAGGTTTTAGAGTTGCAAGGGCACTTATGGTGTATAGGGGCTGAGGAGAGGTCACTTACATACCGAGGAAAGTCATTCTTTGTACATGGGATTAGTCTTTGAGGGCTATACCATGCTGTTAATGATTGGTGATCACAGAATGTAAGTCATTATGCTACCCGTTTTTGCATTTACTTTGGTTTCGTCTAAATTTCTAATGATTGCATTGTCATGCATTATTTGTTGTAGTTCATTTTAATTTTGACATAAAGTTCTATGTATATGTTCACCATGTGCATAATGATACTCTTGAAAATAAGAACCGAAAGAAATTCTCTGTCTTATTGAATAAATAGAATACAATTCAGTAATCCAATATATAAACTTAAAAATACTAAATCTAATAGGATAAGGATACAATGATTAGATAAGATAAATATAATCTAGGCCCACATAATAAGAATCCTATTAGGATTCTCAATGCTCCCCTTTAAGTTGGAGCATAGATATCATAGACACTCAACTTGTTACAAATATATCTAACTCGATAACCATCCAATGATTTAGTAAATAAATCTACTAACTGATGTGTGGACTTCACATGTCTGGTACTGATCACATTTTGTAAAAGCTTTTCTCGAACAACATGACAATCAACTTCAATATGTTTAATTCTCTCATGAAACACTGGATTATTTGCAATATGAATAGTTACTTGATTGTCACACACCAAGCTCATAGGACTCGATTGGTTAATCCCAAGTTCTGTTAACATCTGTTTTAACCAAACCATCTCACAGATAGTATGTGCTATAGCTCTATATTCGGACTCAGCACTCGATCTAGCTACCACAGATATTCGGACTCAGCACTCGATCTAGCTACCACAGATTGTTTCTTGCTCTTCCACGACACCAGATTACCTCTAACAAATACACAATATCCAGTAGTGGACCTCTTATCAGATGGAGAGCCTACCCAATATGCATCAGTATAACCTTCAAAACCGCGACTAGGAGCACTCTTCAGATATCTCAAAATACGAACAACATTCCAATAACTAGTCCGTGGAGCATTTAGAAACTGACTAACTACACTTGTTGCAAACTAAATATCTGGTCTAGTAACAGTTAAATAATTCAATTTCTTAACCAATCGTCAATACTTTCTTGGATTAGATAATAATTCACCTTGATCAACTGCAAGTTTTGTGTTGGGATCCATAGGATTTTCTATAGGCTTACACCCTAACATTCCAGTATCACTCAACAAATCAAGAATATATTTACGCTGAGATAAAGAAATACCATGACGGGATCTAACAACTTCAATACCCAAAAAATATCTCAGTTGTTCTTGATCCTTTGTCTGAAACTTAGTACTTAAGAACTATTTTAGTTTTAAAATTCCCTCATTGTCATCTCGTGTGATCACAATATCATCCATAAACACAATCAGCAATATCCTACCCGCTTGACTATGTTTATAAAAGATAGAATGATCTACACCATATCTACTTAGACCAAAATAAATCACTACTTCACTGAACTTGCCAAACCTTGCTCGAGAAGATTTTTTCAAACCATATAGGGACTTCTTCAACCAACAGACTAACTTAGACTCCCTTTGAGCAACAAATCCAGGAGGTTACTCCATATAAACTTCCTTCTGTAGAGAACCATTGAGGAAAGCATTCTTGACATCTAACTGATGTAGCGATCAATTAAACGTAGCCGCCAAAGAGACAAAAACACGAACAAATGTAATTTTAGCCACAGGAGAGAACGTTTCAGCATGATCAATACCATATACATATGTATATCCTTTTGTCATCACGCGAGCTTTCAATCTATCAAAAGTACTGTCAGGATGAACTTTTACAATATAAACCCAACGATATCCAACAACAGAATGAGATAAAACTTCTGTAATAGACGGTAGAGGAGCCAAGTCCCATGTATCATTAGTACTCAAGGTATGCATCTCTTCTTCCATGGATGCTTTCTACTTAGAATGAGATAAAGCTTTTGAAACAGACTTAGGAACAAAGATAATAGAAACTGAAGCCACAAATGAAGTGTATGAAGGAGATAAATAATCATAAGACACAAAATTAGCAATAGGATGAGCAGTGCATGAAAGTTTACCCTTTCGAAGAGAAATAGGAAGATCATCCTCAGATGAGATAGTTAAAGATGGATTTGGATCTGTTAACGAGTAAGTAATTGGTGGAGCAACCGAGACGGGAGGTTTTGAATGACGAGTGTAAACTTGTAGTGGAGATACCGACCTAGGAGGAACTAACGAAGGGAAACCATAGTAGGAGGATCTGACTGTGTAAGGGGCATTGAAATGGGTAATGTAAGTGGAAAAGAATTAGCCATATCAGATATAGAGTGAGACTCAGAATAAAATGGGGTAGTCTAGAAGAATGTAACATCAACACAAACAAAATACTTTTTTAACGATGGGCTATAACACCAATAAGCCTTTTGTGTGCGAAAATAATATAAGAAAATACATTTAATTGAGCGAGGATCAAGTTTGTCAATGCTTGGACTAGCTGATGAACAAAACAAGCAGACCAAAAAATATGAAGAGGTAAATGAAAAAGTTTAGCGTTAGGAAATAATACAGAGTGTGGGGATTTGCCATTGAGAATAGAGGACGGTGTATGATTAATTAAGTAACACCCAGTAAGAATAGAATCACTCCAAAACAATATAGGAACATTTATATGAAATAAAAGAATACGAGCAATATCTAAAAGATGACAATTTTTCCACTTTGCAACCCCATTTTGTTGAGATGTATGAGAGCAAGATAACTAATTTATGATGCCAGAATTGGTCATGAAAGTAGTAAAAGGATCTGAAAAACACTCACGAGCATTATCACTACTAAGGATTTTGACATACGAACTAAATTGGGTTTTCAGCTCAGCACAAAAGACACAAAAAATAGAAAATAACTCATAATGGTCTTTCATTAAATAATGCCAAGTGAGCTTGGAATAAACATCCACAAAAGTAATAAAATACCGAAGTCAAGTTTAGAAGACACGACTCGAACCCCAAACATCAAAATGTACGAACATAAAAGGACTAGACACACGTTTATTAATGCAGGAAAGAAATGACACACGATGATGCTAACCCAATTGACACGGCTCACATTCCGAATATGAAACCATGATTCAAAGCCGAGATTAACTTCTTCAGTGTCTCCAAAGATGGATGACCAAGACAACATTGAAGCTGGAAATGAGACATGTTAACTAAGCAGACAAAGGGGATGTGACAGGATCAAAATAATAAAGACCGTTGGATTCATGCCCTCCACTAATTATCTTCCGCGTCTTCAGATTCTGAATAAGAACATAATTAGAGAGAAAGGTAACAGAACAATTTAGATCTTTTGTAAGCTGACTAATAGATAACAAATTACATTGAGAAAAATGAGTATAAAGTACAGATGATAAAGACACAGAAGAACTAGGATGCATAGTGCCAATACCACTAGTAGTGGTTTTAGATCCATCAGCAAGAGTAACATTAGGTAAGGATAATGATCGAGAAAAAGTAGAAAAAACATCCGTGGTAAATGACAAATGATCAGTGGCTGCAAAATTAAGAGCCTAGGGTTTAGATGAAGAACTACTAACAGATAACAAATTATATTGAGAAAAAAGAGCATAAAATACGGATGATAAAGACACAGAAGAATTAGGATGCACAATGCCAATGCCACTAACAGTGGTTTTAGATCCATCAAGAAGAGTAACATCACGTAAGGATAATGACTGAGAAAAAGTAGAAAAAGCATCCGTGGTACATGACCAACGGTCAGTTGCTGTAGAATCAAGAACCCAGGGTTTAGATGAAGAACTACTAAAGGGTAATCAAGCAACTGGTGTACCTTTCTGGGTCAAAAGAGTAGTCATGGAATATGTTTGGTGAGCTGCCTTATACTGTAAGAACTCATCATACTCAGCTTTGGAAACCGTCAAATAAGTCAAAAATATATGATCACATTCAACTGAATTAGAAGTCACACCATTAGCAACTAGGGGATGACCAACCAAGTGCCAACATGTCTCCCAAGTATGCCCATAACGGTGACAGTGAGTACACTAACGAACTGAACCTCGGCCATCACCACCACGACCAACAAATATACCACTACCACCAATTTCACAACCACCTTGCCAAGCTTGAGTCATCAAAGCAGATTTATCTGAAATCATAGGAACGACCTTTTTTTTAACTGTTGCCCTTTTTTTGACAACTTTTTTTACTGTGAACAGTACCTGAACAAAAATCAAAATCCGAACGGTACCATGAATAGTGCCCCAACAGAACCCGAATAGTACCGTAAACAGTACCTGGGATTTTTTTTTCCAAGAAAGAGGAGAAGAAAAAAAAATTATTCCGGATCCCAAGAACCGAAAGAAATTCTGTCTTATTGAATAAATATAATACAATTCAACAGTCCAATATATAGACTTATGAATGCTAAATCTAATAGAATTATGATACAATGATTAGATAAGATAAATATAATCTAGGCCCACATAATAAGAATCCTATTAGGATTCTCAACAGATACCATCATTTTTCTATAGCTAGCAATGACATAAAAGGATACATGAAAGGAACAAACATATACCTATAAAAGAACACAATCAATCTTTTCTGTTGATTTTAGCTTCTCATTGTTGAAAATTTTAAGCTAAACCTATGCAGTCAAAATATATGCTGAACAAGTAAAATTACTGAAACTACTCAGTGCTGACAGAGAATTTAGTTTGTATGAAAGCCAGGACAAGGAGAACAAGAGCTGTAAAGACAGAAATAGCGGCCAAAGGGTATTGAAATAATTATTATTTCAAGGTTGCCTTGTACTTGTGCCATGGGGTTCTGCAGTTTGCGTTGAGGTCTTCACCGACACCATATATATATGAAAACAATATAGTGACTTTGGCAAGGTTGCTAATAAGTGCAGATAACCCTTGCAGATACCCCTTCAGTAACCCACAGCCAAATTCCAACTTTTCCATTTTGAAACGGCAGCTCCACATCTTTGGGTGTGTTGACATGGCGCTTGATAATGATAACATAATCATTTATGTACTCATCAAAGTAATGACCTTGTTCAAGGGAAAGTTGATTTCTGAGGGAAGTTTCTGTATTGCATCACTATTTAATTGGGGAATTTCAATAATCTTCATTATTGAATTGTATGTCAAATAATTTTTTGCTTGGCCACACCTTGAACTTGACTCCAGCTTGGTGCAGCTAGAATTTTGAGCTGCCCTTTGGGTTGCAGCCTCAACGACTGTAGATTTAAACATTTCAGGAAACCAAACAAATGTTCTGTTTTAGGGTAGTAGGTTTGCTCCAAATTGTTTCTAGAAGGCCTAAATGCACTTGATTTTGGAACAACTTATAGAGAAGCCTGATGATGGAAACTCTTTCACCATGTTGAGGCAAAGATCCACAAGTCCAGGCACATTTCTTGTATTAGCGGGATTTATTGGTGAGAATAGTTCTGTAAAACAACTATTTCTCAGCAAAACAGATAATATACAAGGACTCACCAATATACCCACAAATTTAAGGTTGCAATGCAGTTCTTAGAGACCAAATCTTCCATTGTATTCCTCGTTGTTCATAGATGAATCTGCATCTAGTGTCATTTATAATCCCGAAAACGAAATCATTAATTATTCCCTTTTTTCCACATAAGATTAAGATGATCTCACTTTAATTATTTGTAATTGACACAGCCTAAAAACAAATGTCCAATGAAGGTAGCACGTTTTTTGCGGTAACAATAATCATATCCCAATATAATCACAATCTTATCCCACTATAATCATGTCCATGAACCAAACGGACCCTAAGGCCTTTGCCATGCCAGCGTCTTCATAGAGCTTATGTGGAATTTCGTTAATGAATTGTCGGGATCATTGGCGTAACAGAGTTGATTGAGCAATTGGTAAACTTTAAGAAGTAAATCGGAGCAATTGAAAGTACATGGAGTAAAATCGACCTACCCCAAAGCAGAGAGAGTAAAATCATAATTAAACTGAAGTTATACCTACCGATGAAGTTACGTATTTTATCATTGTATTTGTCTCATGGAGTAAGTAATGGTAAATGTCCATAAAAAATGGACATCAAAAGATACATCCAGACTTTTTAACCAATGAAATCACGTGCCACTTGTGCAAAATGACTTTTTTTACACTTCGTTTGCATTACTTGTGAAGTTCCTTCGTGTTATAAGGTAATTACTAGTGACTTCCCAGCAAAAGGAAAATGTACAAACGTGCTGTATGACCAGAA
This sequence comes from Bretschneidera sinensis, assembly GCA_023935145.1. Taxonomy (NCBI): domain Eukaryota; kingdom Viridiplantae; phylum Streptophyta; class Magnoliopsida; order Brassicales; family Akaniaceae; genus Bretschneidera; species Bretschneidera sinensis. The sequence goes on from CM043699.1 coordinate 27,566,528, forward strand.
TGTATGTGTATTTACTCGTCTCTTATCCTTGAATGCACTCAGAATTAGCTAAGAATACAATAAGGATTCGTTTGGTTCGGGGACATGATTTGTGTGAGATTAAAGTGGGACTAGACTGGAACAGGATTGAAGTGGTATTACTTGTGTTCTTACTTGGTTCAAAGGATTGACTAACTTTATCTTATTGAAATCTCATGTTTGGTTGACAGGATTAACATTGATATTAAAGTAGAATAATGAGTGAGATGATAAAATTGCTATTTAATCTGTCGAATTAAGTTTTACAAGAGTATTATATCTTAACCTTTATTTTACTAAATAATAATAATCATACCAATAATTCTACTTTTTATAATTATTATTACAATAATAATTATTAATATTATTTTAATTATTAAACAATTTTTTAGTTATAATTATAATTATACTTATTATAATAATTATTGTACTTCTTATAATATTAATAATAATAATAATTATTATTATTCATATAATAATAATAATGAATATTATAAAAAAAATTATAATTTTATTTATTAATTATAATAATAGTAAAAGCTATAATTATCCTATTCTCATATTACTTCATAATGACATGAGTCAAATAGAAATAGCATATCCATATTTGCTTCTAAACAAGGTTTGATGAATAGTTGTCCCTAGAAAATTTGGTCTTTTTCCTCCCTTAAAAGCAAAATAAACAGCATATACCAAGCTGGGACAAATGCTATCAAAAAATTGCAGCAACAATAGGTTTCAAGCAAGAAATTTTAGGTTTAGTTTTACACTTTTATTGAAGTGGCCTCCAAAACTAGATTTATTGTTTTGTTTTTTCATTTGCAGGAAACTTATGTAGCAAAGAATCGATTCAAAAGTGGGTTTGGTAAACTTCGCTCAACTGGCTTATTCAACATTCTTGCCCAACAATTACATTTTACAAAGTTGTTTTTTTAATTACTAGTATTTTTGTGTCATTGCCTTGAAGCTCGGTGAGGGTAATGCTTGGTTTGTTGGCAATAATGAAGACTCTTATCAGGAAATTCTTAACAAATTTCACTGGTTGCAGTTCTTAATGCTTGTTACGGCATTGTTTGAGTATTTGTTTAAATGAAATTTAAATCATTTACTTTTAAAAATTTTAAAGCATTCAAATTGTTGAAGAAAATGTTAAGAAAAATAAAAATAGAAAATAGAAAACATTTTTCACGATTTGTGAAAAAATTATGATTGATTGGGAATGCTTAATAGTAAAAAGTAGTATAATATTTTGATTTATTATCTTCCATTAATACCAGTTAGTCAATTTTATAAATCAAACATAAGATTAAAATAATATCATTTTAATTCTTTGTAAACATATCTCAATATAATCACAATCTTATCTCGTTAAAATCTTGTCCATGAATCAAACAAACTTTAAATCCTTTGTCATGTCAACGTCTACATTGAGCTTATGTGGAATTCTGTTAATGAATAGTCAGCGGGATCATTGACATAACAGAGTTGATTGAGCAATTATTAAACTTTAAGAAGAAAATCGGAGCAATTGAAAGTACATGGACTAAGGACTAAAATCGACACACCCCAAAATAAAGGGAGTAAAATCATAATTAAACTGAAGTTATATGTACCGATAAAGTTATGTATTGTATCATTGTATTTGTCTCTGGAGTAAAAATGGACATCAAAAGATACATCCAGACTTCTTAACCAATGGAATCGCGCACCACTTGTGCAAAATGACTTTTTTTACACTTTGTCTGCATTACTAGTAAAGTTCCTTCGTGTTATAAGATAATTACAAGCGACTTCCTGATAAAAAAAAATGTACAAACGTATTGTACGACCAGAATGTATGTGCATAACTGCTCATGTCTCTTATCCCTGAATGCATTGGGAATTAGCTGAGAATACAATAAGAGTTTGTTTGGTTTGAGGATATGATTTGTATGAGATTAAAGTGAGATTAGACTAAAACAAGATTAAAGTGGCATTACTTATATTCTTACTTGGTTTAAATGATTGACTAACTTTATTCTATTCAAATCCCATGTTTGATTGGTAGGATTAACATTGATATTAAAGTAGACAATGAGTGAGATGATAAAATTGTCCTTTAATCCGTCCAATTAAGTTTTCTATGAGTATTACGTCTTAACCTTTATTAACTAAATAATAATAATACCAATAATTCTAATTTTTTATAATTATTATTACAATAACAATTATTAATATTATTTTAACTATTATACAATTTTTAAGTTATAATTATAATTATACTTATTATAATAATTATTGTACTTATATTATTGGTAATAATTATTATTCATATAATAATAATAATAATAATAATGAATATTATAAAAATTATAATTTTATTTATTAATTATAATAATAGTAACAGCTATAATTATTATATAATAATAATAATAATAATTATTAATTCATAAAACAAATAATAATAATAATATAAATATGATTCTAGTTTTAATTATAATTATTACTAGAAATAATTATTATAATAGTAATCATTTTTATAAGTTTTAATGATTATTATAATTAATAATAATTATTATAAAAGAATAGTAACTATTATAAATATTATTATAGTTTTAGTTATAATCATTACTATTAAAAATATTATTACATTCTTAATTATAATAATAATATAAATCCTATAATAATTATTCTACATATTATCATTATATTAAGTATAATAATTATTATTAAATTTTATTATAACTATGATAACTATTATTATTATTTTATTATCGATTTATATGTAAAAAAGTAATGTCAGAAATATTAGAAAATATAAAAGGCAAACTTGTCCTGAAAAGATTAATCCCACCCAAATCTGTAAATCTATCCCCTCCCCCATGAGACATTTGGTGGGATTAAGCTTGGAGTGAGATTACCTTAATCCCACCTTAAACATCAACCAAACATAAGACTAAAGATTAAGGTAAGATTAAGATAATTCAATCTCATAAACCAAACTGACCCTAAATACACGACAGATGGATAAGATTTCAAAAGAGATGGAAAAAGGAAAAGAAAAGAAAAGGGCAGGGCAGGGCAGGAGAATACAGTCCTGAACCTGGCTATAAGCTCCAGGACAAAGTGGGATTCTGGAAACAGCAGACTGAGCAAATTGCTCAATTAATTGTCAAATCAACAATTGCCTCTTCACAGAAAATGTTCATAATGCCTCTCACGAAACAAATACCAACTCACTAACATCAAGTGACTCGTCGAGAAGCGAGAAATTCTTGTCATTGAACGGTAGGAGATACCTACAGTCCATGCATCTCTTATGGCACCGATCTAAACAAGTATTGATTCAACTTCCAAAATAAAATAAGATAAGCAAAAACCTACTGCCATCCCGCTAAGCAACATTTCAATACTCTTGGAAACAACATTTTAGAATATGCTCATAATCTAACATTTGGAGAAAGACTATTAAACACGACTCCTAATCAAGAACAAACTTAAGCAGTTCCTACACGTCAATAGTAAACTTGATCAAGGAAAACAATTTTTGAAGGAAAATGTACAGTTTCAACTCATAATTCACAGGAATTTCAACAAAAATGAGAACCATTTTCAAAGTGACGAGGTATTACATTTCAATTCATTTCAGCTTAGATTTTGAAGAGCTCTGGAGAGGTTTTGCAATGGGACGAGCAGGTGTGCTTCTTGTAACCTTCTTCAGATCATACTTTATAGATGAGATGGCACAGATAAGGGCTATTAACATAGTCGGGTAGACATAAACAGCATTAGCAGGATCCGCATTCACTGGCTTTGCTAAAATCCCTTCCTTTACAAGACCCCAAATTACCAGTAGTGTCCCAAACATGCCCATCCTCCCAGGCTTCAGAATTCCCACAAGTGCACCTGCCACAGAGAAGTAGCTTCCTGCAAGAACCTAGTACAAAAAGCACAAGATAGAGATCAAATTTCTGGCAGACGGGATGTAAAAGCCAAGTCTAATATGGTTTCAAGTAATACTGAAATATATTGGAAGGAAAACTTGGATGCCCATACAAGGTAAACCATAGTGGAAATGAAATTGCAAGAATATTGAATACAGAATTGAGAACTGCACTCATAAGTCCTATAATTTTGTCGAACATGATTTGGAGCTCTAAAGTAATTTTATGTTTATCTAATTTAAATTCTCTGCTATAAATCAGATTCCTACCTTACAAATATGTCTCACAGTTTTCAAAGACAGTGCAAAGAATCTGGAAACACTGTAAACTAATGACATCGAGTCAATCAGACAAGTATTTCAAGAAGGAATTCATCATATATGCATGTGTGTGCACACGTGCACATCACTGCTGCAAAAGTCAAATCTGCTAAGAAGAAAATAGTAAGAGACATTTGTCGTCACATTAATTAAGAATCTCATAAATAACGTGGAAATTAATTACAGTTTCATGAAAAATAGAACTCCAAACAGATGAAACTATTAAGAGACAAAGAACACTAAATAAGCGACAGTTCAAAATTTTATCAAAATGCCCAAAGTCATTTTGCTTGCTATGATGTAAAGGTAATACACCTACTCCCTCCCCAAACACCCCCCCCCCCCAAAAAAAATAATAATAATAAAAAGGAACTATAGTCATTTCACATACTAAAAATATATATGCATTAAGACGATAGAGAGGGAGATGTAAAGCTGAAAAGGAAAACCTCCAAGCGTTGGAGATCATTTACAGCAGAGGCTTCCTTCACATTGGTCAGGTTATAAATGTCTAACAGATTTTCCCATCTTGGAATGGTCAAGTTTCTGACAAGGCCGTTAACAATGGCTCCAGGATATAGAAGCAATTTAATTACAGGAACAGGAAAGATCTCACTAGCAATCAACTGTGAAGATGTGACGTGAATTGGGGTTGTACACACACCAGATCTGCATGGGACCCTGTGGAAAACATGAATTGAAAAAGTTAAGCCAAAACTTATGCATGGGCTTCTACATTTCTTCACTCAAGTATTTCAAGACCAAAAGAGCCTCGGATTTAAATAGAGGTATTTGTCAGTTTGATTATATGTTATTGTAATTGAATAAGAGGGCAAGTCAACAGAAAACTTAAATATGGAGATAACTTCAGGAAAAAGCCAGCATTTCAAATGGTTCAATTTCAATATACATGCTACAAATTATGCTTCTACACCATCAATCTTCATGTTGTTTTATTTTCATTATCTCTGTCTTAGTGCTCAAGTATGCTTTGTAACTCTCTATACTGCTTTTAGTTTCTAATCCATTAAAATGCTTTTGCTTGCATATCAAGTAGCAAAAATCACATAATGAGGACAAGGAAAAAAATGTAAGCGAATTGCATGCCTGTTAATGTTGTCCAGATCCTAGTGCATAACTTCTTAGATTAAATCAACTAGAGATCAATATACATTAATCAACAAACCAAGATAATAGTTTAAAGAGCTTTGTCGTAGATACTTAAATTAATAAAAAAAAATTAGCTATGAAATTCAGATACAGAACCCATATCCTAAAACACTGCACATTTAGTTTTCTTCAAGAGCTTTACATTACAGCATGTTTCAGCATTTAGTCAACCTTAACACCAATGAAGGAGCACTTACAATAAAAAACACCAGGGAAGGAGCAGAAAATTACATGAAAATCTCAGAAATTTAACAGTAGAAACAGGACCCAGATGCTGAAACAGGAAGGCAAAAATGTTTCATTGTGATGGAGAGACTGAGGAACAAATACAGAAATTAATTTTTAGAAAGAACACTTAGATCGCGACAAACAGTAATTATATTTCATTCACCATAAAACAAAAAACGAATACGTAATTATTACGCATAAACTCCAAGGCCCGTGTGTTAGCATTTCATGTTTTTTTTTTACTTTCCAGAATCAAGAGCATATAATCTCTCTGTTTTATGCTTTCTTTTCCTCCTTTTCTTCAGCTTTTATCAAAATTGAAGACATATTATCAAAACTATACATCCAAAGAAGCCGTAGAAAAAAATGAAATCAGTTGTTTGGCAATAAAACTTCTAAAATTGCCCTAACCCAGAAGCTAAGTAAGACATGAACACATAACAAGCTAGTCCAAGATTTGGAAACAGAAACATGATGCGAAAACACTCATTTTGATGGATTCATGGGCCACACACTACAAAAACTTCAAATATTACCAACATGCCAAAACTTGAATATAAACGAATTTCGAGTAAGACCTAGAATCCCAGATTTAAAAGAAAAAAATGAGTTGGGTAGTGAAGATTTGACAAGATATAAGACATCAATCTTGAAAAAGACATTTAGATTGAAATAGTAAAGACATCAGAAACGAATGAACTTGGTTAGTCGGGCAAAAAAGGAGTGTGATTAATAATTACCTGAAGAGAGGGATCTGAAGTATGATTAGGAAGAAATATAAGCGGGATGCTATAAATGATATATTGCTAACCCATCCCCTTGCCATTATCGCGCAAGAGAAAGAGGAGCTTCTTGTGTGAGAGAGAGAGAGAGCAGACCTACCGGAGAACTCAAATGCTCAATAATTGATAAGATCATATTCGACCGTATTGGCGTTTGGCAATCACGTTTCTGGTCAACCAAAACGATGCGTTTGGAATCTCCGAAGAATAAGTCGAAGTAGTGAAACAACTATCTTATCGTTTTATGTTCAGAGAGTTCGACTTCTTGCCGTTTCTTATGCAAAAAAAGCCTAGTGCAAATAAATAAATAACCTTTATATTTAAATTACTGTTAACTGTTTACTCATAAGAGACAAACGGCACCGTTTGTAAACGCCGGGGTTCCCACTAAATGCAGATAACTTAAAACCCTCCTCTAGTTACCATGCATTTCAGTGATTTCAGAGAGAGAGGGAGGGTAGGGGAGAGAGCTATCGTTTTCAACTTATCAGCTATGGCTTTAGCTTTATCGTTGAACAGTTCAATGGCTCTTCAGTGTTCTCCATCTTCTTCTTCTCGCGACGAGCGACTCTTCTTATTCAGTCCCAAACCCACCAATCTGGTTCTGCCACATCACCTCCCTTCTCGCTCTGTCCTCGATTTTGCCCGCCGTCGAAACCAGAACGCGGCAGGCACATCGCCTTCTTCTCCGAAGAAGAAAAAGAAGGTAAGGGAACAATTACATTTGTTTTGTTCCTGAGAAGATTGATGGAAAAGAAAACGAAAGATGAGAAGTTAAAGTATTAACCTTTTGTCTGTTTTGTTAATTAGAGCTAGAGAGTCTTCAATTCTTGATTACGGGTAGTGGATTTTTTTGGAGAATCGATTTAGTTCCTTTTTGCATGTTGAACCCGTTCACTAATTTTGGATAAAATCTTTATTTTTTTAATGAATTTCACCTGTGTTTCCTTCATTAACTAAATATTACTGAGGAAAAGATTGAATAATTTGTCATATTAGGCTAACAGTTTACTTTATTTTAAGTATTATGTAAAAATAAGGTAGTAGAAGTTTTTGATGCATGAATTTTCTTCAGTGTGATGCTTTTATTTTACATTTTGTTACAGAAAAACTTTGCACGTGATAATGCAAAGGAGAATTTGGACGATGATCCATTTGAGGCACTCTTTAGTCAATTGGAAAAAGATCTTAAAGACGATAACTCACCAATTGATGATGACGAGATAAATGAAGAAGACATTGATGCACTTGCACGCGAGTTAGAGGAGGTATTACGGGATGATGGTGATATGGGAATGTTCAATTAGCTGCAAAAAGTGATAATGATGAAGCTTGCGATGAGGATGATGATGATGTCGATGAAGATGAGAGCTAAGAATATGAAAGACCGGTGAAGCTCAAGAATTGGCAGCGTAAGAGATTGGCTTATGCTTTGAAAACTGGGCGCCGTAAAACTAGTGTAAGTTTGGTGATTTGTTTTTCTGTGTGGTAGTATTTATTCGTAAAAAAAATGTGATATGAGAACATGAACTTGTAATGTTAAAAAAAGGTTAGATTATGGTATCAATTATGCAAATTTCTCCACTCCTCTTGATTCACCGCCCTTTATTTGAAAATTTGGAAGAGTTATGGATCTTCCCGTATCAATAGGATGATTGTTTTGTTTGGTTTCTTTATCTTCCAAATGGACTGCGTGGATTTTACTCCATAGCTTAACAGTTGCTTCAGTTCTGAAGTATTAGAATAATACTTGTAAACCTAGCAAAAGAAGAAAGTTGAGGATGGAAGGGATAATTCCTTGTTGACATGCATGCCCAATTTCGTAGATTCTTAATGGATTGCCGTTGTTGTGTGAACTTTGTTCTCGGTCATGATAATCCAGTTTCTAAAAGCAAATTTCTCTTGTTTTATAGATAAAAAATCTGGCTACCGAGCTTTGTCTTGATAGGGCTGTTCTTGAATTGCTTCGTGACCCACCTCCCAATCTTCTTATGATCTGTGCTGCTTTACCTGACAAGCTTGCACCAACAATGTTAGTCCCTGAAACCAAATTCCCTGAAAGAATAGCTGCAGAATCAACAATTGACGCCATGGAACCTGAGACAAAGGAGAAAGAGCCAATCCATGTCATGCAACACAGATGGTCTGCTAAAAAAAGACTGAAGAAAGTGCAACTTCAAACCCTAGAAAGAGTTTATAAAAGATCAAAGCAGCCCACTGTAAGTGAAGTTAATTGCTGCGTTTGTACTGCATTTTTGTGTTAAGGAAGACTTCTTAGATTCATTGTTAACTAATTATATGCTTACAATCTCTCTTTTTTTATAAGTGAAATGTTTATATAAGGCACCAAGGGGGTGCTACCAATGTACAAAGGGACTATCTATAAGATTTGTTTCTATGGGCTACATAAGATTTAGTTCTTTTAAAACAAAAAATAAATCCTCTACCCGAAAAACAAGATGATTAAACCAACCCTCCTTCATAGAGGCACCCTTTCTCCACATTCTCAAAATCTCTTTTGTTCCTTTCCATCTAAATCGTCCACATAATGGAAGGAGGAATTAATGCAATGGTTGTCCTCTTCTCTTTAGAAGTTTTAATACCATTCCAAGCCCAAACCTCCTCATGAACGGAACTGACACAAACCCAAGAGAGTGCCATAACTCGAAGAGCTAACTCCCAAAGTTGTTGTATCCAAGAATACAATCGAGCAAAAGATGATGGATAGACTCGACTTCTTTGCAGAGGTAACACCAATTTACTAAAACTTTAGCTCTCTTTTGAAGATTGTCAATAGTCTCATTCTTCCCTATGTAGCCTCCTAAGCAAAACATATCACTTTAGAAGGGGCACAAGTCTTTCAATTAGGTTTCACGAAAATTTTTAATTCTCTTCTGTAAGCAAGAGGAAGGCCTTGTAAAAGGAGCCAACATCAAATCTTCCATCTGTCTTAAGGCTCCATTTCAACCTACCATCCTTTGCAAATCAAAATTAGCATGGTAAATCTTCTCAAAGAATCTTCTAAAGTCTTGGAGTTCACTATCACGCGTATTTTGGCTAAGCGGAATGTCCCACACAAACTCACCATTAGTCAAAGAAGCACAATTACAAATCAAAGCTTCTTTTTCCCTTGCTAAAGAGTAAGTATTTGGAAATTTGGTCTTGTAAAGTAATGTCCTCACACCACACATCATGTGAAAGACTAATTGAGTCATCCATCCCCACCTCAAAGTGAAGAAAGTCATCGCATTCCTTCCTATTCCACTTCCAAACCCCCACCCATAATCCCCCTCGCTTTTTTAAAAGTCTGTCGATCTGCCCATTATGCTCCACCATACTAGGCACAAACAACTCTCCACCAACGATGCTCCTTCTCGTAAGTAAATCTCCATAACCATTTCCCATGTAAAGCTTTTATTAAAAAAAAGTGAGACATTTGAGACCAAAGCCTCCTTTCTCAGTGGGTTGTTTCACAAAACCCCATTTCGCCAATTGGTACTTGTATTCCTCTCCTGTGTTTCCCCAAAGAAATCACTTTGGATGTTTTCAAGACTCTTTGCAACTCTATAAGGTATTGAAAAAAGAGAGATGAAGTAGATAGGAATGCTTGACAAAGTGCTCTTGTAAGATAATTTTTTTTTCCACCGGCCAACTATTTTTGAACATTTCAAAGCTGGATACCATATACGTTTGTCTTTAAATTTAGCCCCCTATAGAAGCCCCAAATACTTTATAGGAAGAGATTCAATGGTACGACCCAGTAATTTTGTCCCTATGAGGAATTTAAGTCACTCTTATTATGATTGATCTTATGACCAAAAAATGCTTCAAAGCCAATAAAGATACATCAAAGATTGAGAATTTGCTCAACATATACTCCACAAAAAATAATAGTACTATCGAAAAAGAAGAGATCCTCAATCCGACTTCTACTCACTTGGAAATCCCTCAAAAGGCCAACATCAACCATTTTAGACAACATCTTGCTAAAGGCATCCATCACCAAAGTGAAAAGGAAAAGAGATAAAAAGGTCACCTTGTTGAAGTCCTGTATAAGCATGAAAGAACCTAGAAGGACAATCATAAATCAAGATAGAGGAAGAAATGCATTTCCTAGGGTAAAATACAAAAAAAAAAAAAAAAAGTTTCTTGTGGTTTAGTTGTTTTTAAATAAGTACTTATGGTTTGGATCATGACATTTGAGGAAGAAATGCATTCACGGATATTAGACCGAGAGAAAATAGATTAGATAGAAGATAGACAATAGAGTGAACAGACCAAGAAGAATAAAGAACAGAGAAACAAGAGGGACAAGAGATAACAAAACTAGTAGTTTATTCCATAATCCAATTTGAATCTAAAACATGAGTGCTCTTATGTAGGAACCAAATATAATTTAAATAAGAAAATAAATCAATTCTTAATAAATATCTAATTGCCTAAATCTAAGTTTCCTAAAATATCATCTCCAAGACATTACTCCCAAAATCCCAAAATAATAAATATTGTTTTTCCTATTCTGCATCATTCTGTCCCATTTACACAAAACTCGACCACGAGATTTGTAGTGATGAAGGATTAGAATTATAGATGGCTAGAGTTGACCGGTGAAGACTTGAAAGTTGCTTACTGTGGTGTCGTCAATAAGGAACAATAACGATATCAAAGGAGCTTCAACACAAAGCGGTAGAACAAACTCAATGGAAGGAATGTCAGGCACAAACATATTGGCATTCATGATTTGGCAATGGTGATCTTCATTGTGAAGGGTTTCAAGAGATACATCTAGTACATCGTGAGATTTGAGTCCTTCTACAATGACTGGAGCTTGCTCTTTAACATGTTCTTGGATTGGAGAAACAGCTTCGTACTTGGTGCCATCGTGACACAAACCTCGATGGATAGAAGTTTTGGCGAATGTTGCGTTCACTAATTGTGTTGTTCGTGTGAGGATTTGTTGTACCTTGAGGATTCAAGTTTCAAAGTTGGAATATTCGATCTTCAGCTGACAACAATTGTCATAAATGTAACGACTATCAAGCTCGTTTTTAGCCTAGATAGCATCTTAAGGCAAAATGTATTGCACAAGAGCTTGAAAATCCACTGAATTTGGGAAAAGACTAATTTTCTCGATATGACCAAATGGACCAAAGACCTGATATAGCACATCACAGTACATGATGAACTGTAACCAGAAGAACTCGACTCAACTCACTCATTCCTCACAAGTGACTTCAATTTGATGTTAAATAAAACAGAAAAGGAAATATTTTGTTTTGCCTTTTTTTATTTTTTCCTTCTCTTTTTCCCTCTTTTTCTTTTTATAAATCTTTTTTCCTTTTGATTTTGTTTTTGTTTTTTTCTACTACTTTTTTTTATTCCATATTTTTTTCCACTTTTTTTCTTACAAAATAGAAAAGCAGCACTTGAACCGGCTCATTAACTTAAAATGGCTTAAATTTGGTTGAAAATCTGCTCAGGACATGACTAAAAGCTCGGTTTGGCTCAATTCAATGGCTCGACTCGAAGTAGCTGCTTGGCTCGGATCAGTGGCTCGGCTGTCAGGGTGTGACAGCAGTTCTAGTATCCTCGTAGGACGAAACTTCACGGTCAGGTAGATCGAAATGTTCTAATTCAAGTGGTGTAAGTCACATGACTTGAAAATGCTTGGAACCAGTGAATCGACGGCTGTAGCTCCGGAGAATTAACGGACCTTCCTATGGCGAGTTCTGGTTGAATTTGGCCAGGAAAATGGCAGGGATGGACAGATCGGTTCTTTCCGATCTCAGTGATGTCTTCTGAGGTCGGTAAAGTGATTGGTCGGGTGGACGGCGTGGATTGTTACAGGTTCTGATCGCTGGAGGACAGCAGTGGTACGCTAAAGGGGGCGGTGGATGTGGGTGGATCTAACCTTTCACTTTTGTGTTATTGTTCATTGGTTTTTTTTTTTCTTTTCAAAATCTGATAAAGTGAGGGAGGGAATTTGTACCGAAAGAGTGAATGAATTCGGCTCTGATACCACTTTGATATAGGATAGATAAGTAGAAAGAGAAGCATATTGAGAAATGGGAGAAACAGTAGAGAATCACGGATATTAGACCGAGAGAAAATAGATCAGATAGAAGATAGACAGACAAAAGGGAGAATAGACCAAGAAGAATAAAGAACAAATAAACAAGAGGGACAAGAGATAACAAATCTAGTAGCTTATTCCATAATCTAGTTTGAATCTAAAACTTTAGTAGAGTGCTCTTATACAGACATCAAACATAATTTAAATAAGAAAGTAAATCAATTCTTAATAAATATCTAATTGCCTAAATCTAAGTTTCTTAAAATATCATCTCCAAGAATATTGTATTACAACATAATCCTAAAATCCCAAAATAGTATTGTTTTTCCTATCTTGCATCACAAATGCAACAGAAAATAAATAAAAGAGAAAAACTCAAGAATCAAGAAATTTTTTTTATCATCGGATCATGTGATTTGGAGAATCGAACCACCCAAAATTGACCGGTTCAAAATAAGCAACACATGCATGCCCACCAAACCATCCCTAATTGACAGAAGAACCGTAAAGATTTAAAGCATTGAGTGTAATACCCGTATTTTTAAAATAAGGGTAAGGAAGTAATTTAATAACTGTGATATAAAATTTAAAATAAAGTCTATGTGAAACGTTTATTAGTATTTGAATAAAGCAAATTAAAGAAAGAAAGAAAAAAATTAATTAAATTAAATTAAATTAATAAAATAAAAAATCTAGGACGTGAATGTCCCAGAAGATTGAAAAAGTTTGGAGAAGACAAAAGGTGAGGGAGACAAAATTTATAAAAAAAATCTGTGAACAGTAAAACGTGGCAGCAGGTAGCAGCACCTGCTGCCAAGTTTTTGTAGGAGTGACAAGTTTTGTTTTTGAAGGCTGCATGAAAGACATGTAGCCAAAACGTGGAAAGTTGGTGAATGTTGCAAATTGCAACAAGTAAGTGTTGCAGAGATATTTTTGGGTGTGCAACAAACTTTTATATATACATATGAAGTATGAAGTATTCGTAAACTTAAATTTCACTTACCAAACTCGTTTAATTTTCTTTCCATTACGCGTCTTCTTTAAACACTTGGGAGACCAGAAGAAAGGTTGAAATAGCAAAATTTTGAAAGGATTTACGGTAGAAATTTTACGAGAAGCTATCGAAAAAATAGAAGATAATAACATAATATTTATTTTTGAAATTTTAACATTTATGAAATTTCTCGAAAGTCAAAGTGAGAATTTTCAAAGGGTGTGGTTTATGAAGAATTTAAGAAATAATTAGAAATTTAATACTAATATTATGTCAGGTGTTGACGAACAACGACCAGAGGAAATTCCTGAGAGGAATGGGAAAGGCAAGGAAGTGATCCACGGGTAGCTTTAAGTGTGAGTTGGATTTACTTTAAGTAATCTAAATAAAAAGCAAATATCTAGTAATAATATTAAAATGAATTATTAGCTTATGCTTGGTGGTAGATAATAATTAAATTGATATGTAGGATATGAATATTGGACACGTAGAAAATTAGTATATGAAAAGAAATATTTTTAGAATAATGAGTTGATTAATTAATGATGGTGATAAAGAGATTTTGACTAGTTAGTGAATAAATTAATGTGATAGATGATGAGAAGAAAATTTTGAAATTTATTAAGCAGAAAGTTTAGGAAAGACCAGATAGTTAATTTAAAAATTTTGAATTCATGTGGTGTTTATATTACTGTTCAGATGCATATTTCATATCATTGTTCGTGTGCATATGCATTTAATAATATAACCAAAAGAACGGGGAAGGGGCCAGTCTAATGGAACAACCGTGACAGCCGGTATATGCTGAAAATAAATTCTGTGACAGCCGAGATAAGCTGTAAAGAACCGAGAAGGGGTCGTTCTAAGATAATAATAACCTGTCGACAGGTGGGAAGACGTTCCCATCATAAGCATTTATGCATTGCATCTATTTTAAATTTTTGCTTGCATTATTGAAATGCTGATGTGTAGTATATTCTTGTGAATTTAATTATAAATGGATTAGTCTCCCAGGGAGAGACAATTACAGTGAGAAAAAGAGAAAAAAGACATAGAACAGGATAATATGGTGATTATTTAAATATTAAACATTATGCTATTATCAAGTTATATGAGAAATAAATGATTAAATATTAAAGGGCTATTTATGAAATTGGAATACTTTTTGTAAATTTAATTCACTGAGCTTGTGAAGCTCATCCCTCATTGTACAATGATTTCAGGTAGCAGACTGGATAAGTAGTCTAGTGGGTTAAGGGTCAGACGAATTCATTCTCTGTAAGCCATGTACGTGTCAATATCCTCAGATTAGTGAGAAAATAAAATAAATATTTTAATTGTAAATATTCATGCATCTTAAGTTGTATATTATGTGTAAATTACTATCAGATTTACGTATCTCCCATGTTGAAGGTGGAGTATTAAAATAAAAAATTTTGTTAGTAAAATTGTATTGTTGCATATATGTGTTGTGCTAGGATTCTCAAAATGTGATGAAACGGTCTCGAGGGTGGCCAACCCGGGATGGGTCGTTACAATTTTGGTATCAGAGCATTAGGTTTTAAGATTCTGTAGACTGCATGAAAACTTAAAAAGTGGAAGATCTAAATAAACTATATTTTTAAATGCAGAGTTTGAGGATGACACGTGGTCATGCAAGAGCTAGAGGTAAAGTTCTGAATCAGAGGGGACGTGGTAGACCTCCCATTTTTAGGAGGACTGAAGCAGAGGAGGAAGTGGAGTCTGTGATTCCCGTGAGGGAACATGTTGATAGTGCAGCTAGTACTAGTAGAGCTGGGAAAGTATCTGAGGGTAGGAATGATGAATTGAGAGAAGCCCTTAATCATGCTATAGAGGATTAATGCAGCTGAAGAAAGGGCTGATAATTTATAGAGAAGATTAGAGGAAAAAGGTAGAAGGGAACTAGGTGTTGTGAGGCAAGAGGGCCATGAGGGAGGTGTGTTTGCACAAAAGATGGAAAGTGACTGTTTTGTGAGGTTTCTTAAGTTTAAACCTCAGTTTTTTAGAGGATCTATAAATCTGGTGGAAGCTGAGCAGTGGATTAGACATGAAAATAAATATTTTGAGGTCTTACCGATGTTAGATAGACAGAAGATGGCTTTTGCTTCATTTATGCTGGAGTGTGAGGCTTTTCAATGGTGGGAGGATATTTTGCCTAGGGTAAGCACACGGGTAGATCAATCTTTGACTTTGAGTAAGTTTAAGGATGAGTTCTTTGCAAAGTGTTTCTCAGATACCTTTTAGACACAACAAGAAAGAGATTTTATTCACCAAAGGCAGGGAAATTTATTGGTGGTTGAATATGATAGTAAATTCATAGCCTTGTGTTTTTACCTGAGTTAGTGAATACAGATGAGAGAAAATGTAAGAGATTTTTATATGGATTACACTATGATATTCGGACTAAACTCTCTTATATGGGCATAGGGAATTATGCTGTATTGGTGGATAAAGCATTGCAGATTGAGAAGGATTTGATGGAGTTGAGAGGTAGGAGGGATTGGCTGAAGAGATCTAGATTTGAGGGACCTAAAGGCAATAGTAGTATGAGTGTACAGGGTGGAGACCACCCTAGAGGAGGTGTTCCTTGTCACAAGGAACTGTGGTGCAGAGTCAGAGGCAAACAGGATCTGTTGCTTCTGTAGCTCAGAGCAATACTGATGGGACCCTTAGATTTGGGAGGCAAACTATGGGAAGTGAGAGTTATGGTAGAGGAATAAGTATGCCACCAGAGGAAAGTGGTAACATGATATATGATCGAGAAGCAAGAGTATGCTTTAAATGTAATTAGACGGGACATCTAGCTCGGAATTGCCCTATGCAGGTATGCTTTGTATGTGGTAAGGGAGGACATGTGGCTGCAGATTGTCCAGCAGGGAAATCTGTTGACGTAGGTGTGGGGAGTGTTGGGAGGAGATCAATGGAGAGGTGGTGGATCAGGAGGTGTGCGGGGCAGAGGTCGAGGATCAGTAGCATAGCAAGGACGTGGCAGTCAGATGCAGTCCAGAGATGGAAGAGTCTATGCATTGACCCAACAAGATGCACAGGCCACTCCTGATGTGGTTATGGGTATGATCTCTATCCTTGGTAGGCCTGCTAGATTATTGATTGATCTTTGTGCAACTCATTCTTTTGCATCTAGTAGTTATATGAAATCTATTGATGCTAGTGCTAGTCCTTTGATGCATGCAATTATTGTTGAGATTCCTATTGGAGATAGGGTTATTATTAGGACAATCTATCGAGGTTGTGTGATTAATATTGCTGATAGAGAATTTGAAGTTGATTTATTACCTTTAGATATGTTAGATTTTGATTAATTCTGGGAATGAATTGATTGTCTTCATATCATGCTTAGGTAGATTGTTTTAGGAAAAATGTGGTGTTCAAGATACCCATACAGGAGGAGTTTAATTTTCAGGGAGAACGTAGAATACTTGCTAATTGTCTTATTTCTACCTTAACTGTTAGAAAATGGTTGAGGAAGGGTTGTGAGGGGTATTTGGTGCATATAATGGATTCTAGCAAGGAGGGTAAGAAGTTAGAAGATATCTTAGTAGTAAAAGATTTTTCTGATGTTTTCCCTGAAGAGTTGACTAGGTTGCCTCCCAATAGGGAGATTAAGTTTTCTATTGAGGCGATTTCAGGATCAGTACCTATATCCATAGCACCCTATAGGATGGCACCAGCTGAATTGAGAGAATTGAAAGTTTAGCTTCAAGAGTTGCTAAATAAATAGTTTATCCAACCTAGTACGTCACCTTGGGGAGCCCCTATGTTATTTGTCAAAAAGAAGGATGGGACATTGATGTTATGTATTAATTATAGACAGTTGAATAAGATCACCATCAAGAATATATATCCTTTGCCCAGGATAGATGACTTATTCGAGCAGTTACAAGGAGCTAGAGTGTTCTCTAAGATAGACCTGAGGTCGGGTTATCATCAATTGAGGATAAAAGAGGGGAAGGGTGCCTAAAACTACTTTTATGACACGTTATGGTCATCATGAGTTCTTAGTGATGCCTTTTGGGTTGACCAATGCTCATACGGCATTTACAGACCTTATGAATCGGGTGTTTAAACCATTCATGGACAGATTTGTGATTGTATTTATTGATGATATTTTGATATATTTCAGGAATGAAGAGGAGCATATGCAATATTTGAGGATAGTGTTGGAGATTTTAAGGAGAGAGAAATTGTATGCGAAGTTCTCGAAGTGTGAGTTCTGGTTGAGCGAAATATCTTTCGGGGGGCATGTTGTGTCAGGAGAAGGGATATCAGTTGACCCACAGAAAGTAGAAGCAGTGTTGAATTGGAAAAGATCCACGAGTGTAACTGAAATTAAAAACTTTTTAGGGTTGGCTAGTTATTATAGGAGATTTATCCAAAAAATTTCTTTGATTGCTGGACCTTTAACTAGGTTGACCAGGAAGGACGTGAGGTTTAGGTGGTCTGAGGAATGTGAGAGGAGATTTCAACTGTTGAAAGAGAAACTGATTACTACCCTGGTATTGGTGCTTCCTTCTGATGATGAAGGATTTATGGTTTATAGTGATGCGTCACATCAGGGGTTGGGATGTGTGTTGATGCAACATGGAAGAGTTATAGCTTATGCATCTGGGCAACTGAAGAACCATAAAAAGAATTACCCGACCCATGATTTAGAATTAGCTGCTATAGTGTTTGCTTTAAAGATTTGGAGACATCATCTATATGGAGCTAAGTGTGAAATTTTTACTGATCATAAAAGCTTGATGCATTTACCCACCCAAAAAGAGTTGAATTTGAGGTAGAGGAGGTGGATGGAATTGATTTGTGATTATGACTGTACGATTCATTATCATCCAGGAAAGGCTAATATAGTAGCCGACGCATTGAGTAAAAAGGCTACAGAGAGATTAGCTGCTATTGGGAGTCATAATACTAGCATGATGATAGAATTAAGAAGAATGAGGATGCAGTTGAGTGTCAATGATAGAGGAGTATTAATGGCAAATATGGTAATACAATCTCCTATTATTGATCGTTTATTACAGCTGCAAGGTAAAGATGAGGGGATAGAGAAAATTTGGGGTGGAAAACCGACCAAGTTTAAAATTAGAGAATATGGTATGGTAGTATTGGGGCATAGAATTTGTGTTCCCAATGATGTGGAGATAAGAAAGGAAATACTAAGAGAGGCTTATGATTCGGTATATTCCATGCACTCGGGTAATAATAAGATGTACAGGGGATTGAAACAGAATTATTAGTGGTCACTGATAAAGAAGGATGTAGCAGAATATATTTCTAGATGTTTGATTTGTCAGTAGGTGAAGGCTGAGAATAGACATCCAACAGGTTTATTACAACCTCTTCCAATACCTGAGTGGCCATGGGAGAATGTGAGTATGAATTTTGTCTCTGGTTTTCCCTGTACCCAGAGAGGACATTACGCTGTATGGGTTATAGTGGATAGACTTTCTAAGTCTTCACATTTTCTTCTTATCAAAACTAATTGGAGTCCAGATAAGTTGGTTGAGTTGTATGTGGTAGAGATAGTAAAATTATGTGGAGTACCCTTGAGTATCGTATCAGATAGAGATTTTAGATTTACTTCTAGATTTTGGAGGGGTTTCCAAGAAGCTATGGGTACGTAATTACAGTTTAGTATAGCTTTTTCATCCACAAACTGATGGGCAGACAGAGAGAATCATCAGAATACTAGAAGATATGCTAAGGGCAAGTGTACTGAGTTTCTCAGTAAGCTAAGATGCTTATTTTCCTTTGATCGAGTTTGCATACAATAACCAGTATCAAACTAGTATTAGGATGACACATTTCGAGACTTTTTATGGTAGAAGGTGTAAAACTTCAATATGCTTGGAAGAAGTTGGAGAGAGAAAGATATATGGCCCGGAAATGATAGACTTGACTACTTAGATGATCGAACTGGTTAGGGAGAACCTCAGAGCAGTTCAGAACAGACAGAAAGGATATGCTGATAAAAGAAGATGACCTCTCGAGTTCCAAGTTGGTGATTGAGTATTTTTGAAGATATCTCCGTGGAAGTGAGTGTTGAGATTTAAGAAAAAGGGAAAGCTGAGCTCGAGATTTGTGGGGCCGCATGAGGTGATCGAGAAAATTGGACTAGTAGCATATCGTTTGAATCTGCCTCCAGAATTAAAGCAACTACATAATGTGTTTCATGTGTCACTGCTGAGATAGTACTTACACAATGAATCTTATAGTATCCTGAATCAAACAATAGAAATTCAAGAAGATTTGTCAGTCAGAATCCTAAACAAAAAGGAACATGTATTGCGCAATAAAGTCATTTCTTTGATTAAGGTATTATGGCGAAATAAAGACGTCGAAGAAGTCACAAGGGAGAATGAAGCAAGAATGAGGAAGGATTTCCCCCAACTCTTTTCTTGATTTTAGGGAACGAAATTTGGGGAACGAAATTTTTGTAAGGTGGGTAGAATTGTAATACCCATATTTGTAAAATAAGGGTAAGGAAGTAATTTAATAACTATGACGTGGAATTTAAAATAAAATCTATGTGAAAAGTTTATTAGTATTTGAATAAAGTAGATTAAAGAAAGAAAAAAAATTAAAATTTTAAAAATTAATTAAATTAAATTAATAAAATAAAAATCTGGGACGTGAATATCCCAAAAGATTGAAAAAGTTTGGAGAATATAAAAGGTGAAAGAGACAAAAGAAAAAAATTGTGCCAAGTTTTTGTAGGAGCGACAAGTTTTGTTTTTTAAGGTTGCATGAAAGACATGTAGCCAAAATGTGGAAAGTTGGTGAATGTTGCAGATTGCCACAAGTGTTCCAGAGATATTTTTGGATGTGCAGCAAACTCTTATATATATATATATATATATATATATATATATGAAGTATGAAGTATGAAGTATTCGTAAACTTAAATTTCACTTACCAAACTCGTTTAATTTTCTTTCAATTACGCGTCTTCTTTAAACATTTGGGGGACCGGAAGAAATGTTGAAATAGTAAAATTTTGAAAAGGTTTACGGTGAAAATTTTACGAGAAGCTATCAGAAAAATAGAAGGTGATAACGTAATATTTATTTTTGAAATTTTAGCATTTATGAAATTTTCCGAAAGTCAAAATGGGAATTTTCAAAGGGTACGGTTTATGAAGGATTTAAGAAATAATTAGAAATTTAATACTAATATTATGTTAAGTGTTGACGAACAGCTACCAAAGGAAATTCCTGAGAGGAACGAGAAAGGCAAGGAAGTGATCCACGAGTAGCTTTAAGTGCTACGTGGTGAGTTGGATTTACTTTAAGTAATCTAAATAAAAAGCAAATATCTAGTAATAATATTAAAATAAATTATTAGCTTATGCTTAGTGGTAGATAAAAATTAAATTGATATGTAGGATATGAATATTGGACACATAGAAAATTAGTATGTGAAAAGAAATATTTTTAGAATAATGAGTTGATTAATTAATGATGGTGATAAAGAGATTTTGACTAGTTAGTGAATAAATTAATGTGATAGATGAGGAGAAGAAAATTTTGAAATTTATTAAGCAGAAAGTTGAGTAAAGACTGGATAGTTAATTTAAAAAATTTGAATTCATGTGGTGTTTATATTACTTTTCAGATGCATATTTCATATCACTGTTCATGTGCATATGCATTTAATAATATAACCGAATGAACCAGGAAGAGACCGGTCTAATGGAACAACCGTGACAGCTGGGATAAGCTATAAAGAATCGGGAAGGGGTTAGTCTAAGATAATAATAACCTGTCGACAGGTGGGAAGACGTTCCCATCATAAGCATTCATGCATTGCTTCTGTTTTAAATTTTTGCTTGCATTATTAAATTGCCGATGTGTAGTATATTCTTGTGAATTTAATTATAAATGGATGAGTCTCCTAGGGAGAGACAGTTACACTGTGAAAAAGAGAAAAAGACATAGAAACAGGATAATATGGTGATTATTTAAATGTTATTCATTATGCTATTATCCAATTATAGGAAAAATAAATGATTAAATATTAAAGGGCTATTTATGAAATTGGAATACTTTTAGTAAATTTAATTCACTGAGCTTATGAAGCTCATCCCTCATTGTACAATGATTTCAGGTAGCAGACAGGACAAGTAGTCTGGTGGGTTAAGGGTCAGACAGATTCATTCTCTGTAAGCTACGTACGTGTCAATATCTTCAGATTAATGAAAAAATGAAATAAATATTTTAATTGTAATTATTCATGCATCTTACGTTGTATATTATGTGTAAATTAATATCAGATTTGCGTATCTCTCCTGTTGAGGGTAGAGGATTAAAATAAAAAAAATTGTTAGTAAAATTTTATTGTTGCATATATATATCGTGTTGTGATTCTCAAAATGTGATGACACCATTTTAAGGATGACCAATCCGAGATGGATCGTTACATTGAGCCACCTCAAATTGAGAGTGAAGCCAGGGAGAGTTAAAATGAAACAAAAAGAGAGAAGTTTGCAGCGACTAAGGTCCTTACTGAAGAGAAAACTAGAAAACTAAAGAGATTTGGGTTTTTTGTTTTTGGTACCATCAGAGAGAATAAGAAGATGAGAAAGAAAGAAAAAAAAAACGGAGAGAATAAGAAGATGAGAAAGAAAGAGAAGAAAACAAATAGGAGAGAGTAGTAGTCTTCTCTTCTTCTTCTTTTTTAAATTTTTTTTATTGTTTTTAGGATTTTTTATTTTTTGGCTGATGTGTCAAACATGTATAGAGAGACTTGACGCCATTAGCATTTTTTTGGCTAACGGCGGAGTCTCAAGGTTACGGTCCAAACCACATACTTATTTTAAAAGCAGCTAAACCATGTGGTACTTGTTTCTATTTTACCTTTTTTTTTAATCTAAGTGCATCAAAAGTTGCCAAACCCATCCTTTTTGGCAAATATAATCCAAGTTACAACATATATGATCATATACTTTTTTTCTTTTTTAGTACATAAATAACATCTTCCTTTGTTTCTTTTACATGGACATTCACCATTTTATTAGCAATAATCGCAGCATCTATAATTTTTCTCCTTTCAATGAAAGCATTTTGGCGTAGATCTACCACTTTTCAAATGAATTTATAAACATCTTCACAAAGTTAATGGGTCGAAAACCTTTGATGCAAGTAGCACCACTTTTTATTTTTTGGAATAAGAGAAATAAAAGTTGAATTGAAGCTACTAACAAACTCACCGGCAATGAAGAATTCTTCAGAAATCTGAAAATTATCGTCCTTCACAACCCCCCAATTATCTTGGAAAAAGGCATAGTGAAACCACTGAGACCCAGCTCTTTGTCAGCATGACAACTGCTTGGAGCAAAAGGAATCTCCTCTCACCACAAGGACTCTCATGCCACCTTGCAGTGACCTATCAATGCAATTAAAATTCAAACCACCAAGTGAAGGCCTCCAATCGCAAGGTTCACTATAAAGATACTTGTAAAATCAATAAACAGTTTCATTTACATCCTCTTTCTAATCAAACATAACCCCATCCAGCTCAATCTTGTTAATAAAATTGTGTCTTGACCACTCCATGAAAGAACACGGTGTTTCTATCACCCTCCTGAAGCTAAAGGGCTGTATACTCTTGCCTCTAAGAGACTTCCTCCAAATTGATGACTTCAGCAAGATCATTTCTACATCAACAATCTTCTATTGATCTCCTGTTAGAAAGACCGCCACTCACCTCTTTCTCATCCAAAGCATAATTCTCCCCCAACAAGGAATTCTTTCAGGTATGGGCATCCCCAAAGGTCTCCTTATTCCAACTTTTGAGGTCATCTTTAAGAAATTTAAAATTCTTAGCCACCACAAAACTAGCATACCCTTCCACGTTATGGCCATTCCACCAATTTTTTTATGAGAAAAAATTATTGGATTTGCTGAAATTATTTGCTTTTATAGTCATTTCTAGTAAAGAAATGCTCTTTCTACAATTTAACTTCCTGTTTTTACTTGCCCAATTTTTGAATGTGTTGAGCTTCCTAGTTTTCAAAAACCTTTACCTGCCTTGTGAAGCAATGCTGTAATTTTTGAATCAGTTTTTCAATTGGCATTTGCTCAATAGAAAATCATTTTCTTATATTCTGTGTGCATTTACAAATAATGCAGAATGCCATGATTAGCAGCGTTGTGCAAGCGACTAATTTGCCCCGCAAGAAATCCGTTAAATGGTTTGAAGATAAACGTGCTGAGGAAGGAATTCCAGACCATCGTCATCCATATCAGCGGCCTGTTCCTGAAACTGTCTTTTCGCGCTAAAGTCATCTGTCTACTTGTACTTTTATTTCATAATGGCATATAAGAAGAAAATTTAGTTACTTTCCTCCTTTTATCTATGTTGCTTTTCAAAGACTATGAGTTCCTTAGGTTAATTGGCAATAACGAACTTAAAAGCTAGAGTACAAAAGTCAAAGCCCCAAGAATGAATTGGCTTCTGAGGTGAGAAGCATATGTTTATGGTAAGACAATAAAACATAAATAATAATGGTCTTATCAACAAAAAAATAATAATAATAATCGTGGCGCTGCCTGGTTGAAA